>JAOCPS010513023.1:0-11513 GCA_025505425.1 Graphium colonna
AATAAAAATCAATACATTTTATTAAAGAATATATACAAAGTGCGTGCCCCTCAAACAAGGAAATGACTTTGGGTACGATCAAGGGAGTTTTGTGGTGTGGTAATGCTCTTTCTCCCATCCATGAAGTAGGTTTCCATTTTTATCTGAAGGGCGTGATAAAAATATGAGTGCTAGTTTATAAAACAATCCACAAAAATCAATTACTTCACTTTCTTTTAGTAATCGATTATTACTAATAATGCATTTCACTTCCTTAGTGCCTACGGCTCCAAAAATGCAATAGACACAAGTAAACTTTAGACATGTACTGATGACTCAAACAAAATACTTTTATTGAACTTGGCCGGCATATATACCACGAAAGGAATATCGGGGGACCGACACCAAGACCTGTTCTGTTATACCTACGGAGAACCCTACAATTCGTAGCTAGCCGATTTCTCAATGCGTAGTAAAAATGTTTATGTTAATATACGAAGAACACGTAGTGCTGTAGATATATAATGGTTTGCGGCGCCCTTACGCTGAACCTATTGATTTAACAAACAAATGTTATAACATAAGATATATAAAATTTTCTCTACATTTATTTATTATTCAGCTTTTTTTATCGTAAAATGAGTCGAAAAGGACATATTGTCAAAAATTGTTTTCAGGCGCTAATTTTCTATTACGGCGGTGCGAGCGGCAAAGGTATGAGTTGGCAAAATTTGAATTCGCAAAGAGCACATCGAAATCTATAAAATCATCAATTTTCAACACTCCTGAAAATCTTTTCAGGTAAAAATACCAAATGATAATTTTATAACATGTAACTTTGATGTGATATTTAAAGATCTTTTCAAATGACTAATAGATTTTAGAATATCGGTCTGGATTTAAATAATTCTAAATGGAAAATTTTCTTTTCTATGATAATTTTTCCAGGTGATAGAGCATTATAAGTTTTTTTCTTTCACAGTTTCTACTGCACGTTTACGGCCTTAGCTATGTAGGTAGCCATGTCTACCATTTCGTTTTCCACTCCTTTCCCAGCCAAATCCTTAATCTCTAATCCCACCCTATCCAATTAACCAATTTTATCCAATTTCCCAGGTTGTCAACGCGCTCGCGACTCTCCGTATGTTGCGTGTGTCTATGGTCAATGAGGTCACTTACCATCACATGAATCATTTGTCTTCCTTTCCATAAAAAATGTATATCGGATAAAATGCAGTTAATTAAAATTTTTAATTAAATCTCTCAAAGTATTAAAGAAATTTATGCAAACTCACTTCACCTCTTAGGTGCCTCTATTATCACAAAGTTTGGAACCTCTTTTAAAAGTAAGATTTGATATATATTTAGATCATTCCCAAAAATTGTTTCTTCTTAATCCTCTCCTCTCCTTAAGTTTTGAGACATTATGTTCTCTTTCCCAAACTAACATACATTCTTCGCTTGAGTCCAGTTGGTATTTTAAAATGCACTGGTGTTTTGAGCGAAAGCAGTATAAGTCTTAAGAGGACATTAGAAAATCCTCTAAATTTATCATTTAATTAACAGAGCTGGCTTTATCTATACGCTTCAACAGTAAATTTTACAGTATTGCTTTGCCGGCTTTCCATGCAAAAAGCAAGGATGTCTATTACGAGAATATTTCACTGGTAGTTAACCAACAAAATCAGTGGTATATTCCGTTGGTGCAGAAAACTGACCAAGAATTGTTCCAATCTTTGAAAAATGATAGTTCATCTTCTTGGCCACTAACTCTTCCATAGAGCAATTTAGGCAACATTTCCATCAGGATACATTGCTTAATGGCATAATCTTACGCGTTGCCATGGGAATCAGTTCGGATGCTCCGTAATATGTGAAATACATATTTGGCCATGTGGTTCTGACGTCAATAATTTAGGTGTTCACGGACTAGCGAGCCGAAAAAGTGCTGGCCGATTTTTACTTTTTTTTTAAAGAAAAGAATTTATTTAAAAGCTCACTAACATTTCTTTACATTGGTTGACTAGGCTTGTGGTGAAATGAGCAAAATGTCGCAAATACGAATCTATCAATATGTTCACGGTAAATCACAAAAATGTTCAATCTATCTCATTTCATAGTATGATTGTTTTGGATATTTGACCTTGCTGTTTATTTAGTAAGATATACATCTTTACAGACTTATTTTTTCATTTCAATAAGGTTTTAAATTTTTTTGATTGATATATTATACGGCACAGCTTCGCTCATTTCTAATGTAATATGTATATGAATATACATATGTCATTATTCCTTACATTCTTTTTGTCTCCTGAATCATCTTTTAACGATAACTATTAAAGGCCTAATATTATTAAAATGTGTCACCTAACACGATCAACAAAATGTGGTTTACTTAGATCTTACGTAGCAATTTCTCTTGACGCTAGTTTCAATCCACAAGGCACTTATCTACATTTCAACTTACTTCAGTAAAAGCCATTAGCATTAAACCGACGTAACTGCAGCCATTATCTGTTACGCGTTGAAATTAATTAAATTAGTGATAGTTTCCATAGTAAATGTACAATACGTTAATGTTCAGTTGATAATGTCAACTATCATATTGAAACCGGCATTGTGTAAAGGTGGTTAAGATTTTAATTAATGTTTTATACTACATACTATTACTTGTATAGATATAAAATATCCGTAATTATGTATATTAAACGGGAACCAACTAATGGTAACTACGTATGCAAAGACAAAACAGATCGCAGTTTTTTTATACATTAGCAATATATGTTTGGCAATGAAACAGGTGGTAGAGCATAACATCCTTTCACAGCTTTTACTGCACTTTTACGGCCACGCTCGTCCAGGGAAGTACCACCGTCCTTTATAAAGTCGGCATAAATTAAAGTATGCATGACTTTTGGGGACTCCGGATGGCCATGTCTACCCTCTTCTTTTCCCACTCCTATACCCTCCGAATCCTTGATCCAGACCCATCCTATCCAATAAACCTATTGTATCCAATTTCCCAGGTTGACAACACACTCGCAACTGTCCGGATATTGCGTGTGTACATGGACGACCATCAGGTGAACCGTCAGCTTGTTTGTCTTCCTTTCCGTAAAATAAACCAATAATTTATAGTTATATTTTGAAACTGACAATTAAATTGCTTCGTATAGTAAAAAATATGTAAAGTTGTTGTATTAATAAATAGATAAGTTTGATAGTCATTGTTATTAATATGGCAAAACAAAAACTTAAATCTTAGAATAAGAACGAAAAAATGAGCCATTACGATAAACTTATTTTATTGTGTAGTGTATTGTTTTATTTTTTATGGAGAAGGAGACAAACGAGCTGACGGCTCATCTGATGTTAAATGATCACCGCCACTTGAACTCTCGCACACCAGAGTAGTTACCATAATATATGCGTAGTGCTTTGAAGCCGATAGAGTTTATGTTTATTGGCAGTCGTAATTAAAAATATAATATGGCAGGGTAGTAAACAACTTAACATGTTCATTCATAAATTTACTAAATAAACATTTCAGACGGATAACCAATAGAACCGTTTTTAAATCAAATCTACGACCCTAATCGCTGGAGTAAACGACAAGAATGGAATTTCTCTGCAATATCCTTTTAAGATCTCGACTAAGGATTTAGTTACTGTGAAGATAGCAAAGATTTAATTTTTAACTAGTTTTAAAATACCGCAAACCCACTTTAAATACGAATAAAAATGACGATATATAAATATTTACAATCAACTTAGCAACTTCGACATATCGTTTCAATATGTTATTGGTAAGTAATATTCACATGGATAGCTCCGGGAACTATGCTTACTGTTGGTGCACAAAATATTATAGATTTACTTAGAATTTTTTTTACCTTAGACAAATGAAGGAAAATACGATGATAGTCAATGCTCTGCAGATTTTGATTTCTTGTTTAAATAACAACCGGGTGAAATGGTACAGTTATGAATTAATTATAAAATATATATGTCGACAAAATGAATTTTACTGAAAATTAACAAATCCAGTTGCAAATTTTTCAGACGTGCACATTTGTGGCGTAACTTTGCGCTATTTCTTTACGAAATATATGTTTGAAACCGGTTCTTTTGATAATTTTAAGTGTATTTCAAAATTATAAAAAAATTCAAATCCGTTTATAAACGACAAAATAAACCTAAACATACATTAAAAATAGAATTGACATCCAAATTGACTCCCTCCTTCTTTTTAAATAGTTTACCATAGCCTTTGATTTGCTTTACGTGTAAAATGCAATACGGTTTAAATTAACAAAAGTAATCCTGACCAAGTTTCCAAACAACCCATCCTTTCAAACAACAAAACAGAGCCTAAATTCGAACTTTATAGTTAATCCCTACAGCTTGTTCGAAGCACGAGAAAATTGTAACTGAACGATTTGCTTAGGCATTTTTATCATTTGCAATGTTGCCAAAGTTTATAAATAACAAATAATAACACATTTTACCTTGCCTATTATTGTCCAGCCTAACTCCACTATCGTTTCGTGCAAATATAATTTAGTTACAGTTATTGTACGTTTTAGCCATAAAGTCTACAATATTATATTTATATTTAAAAAAAAACAATAATAAATTTTCATCGTGATCTCGAAAAAATGCAGATTTGTAATGGCTAATAAGTAATATTAACTGCGTTTACGTAGTCTCAGGCAACATCTACTCTGGATATGAATTGCAACAGACAGGTCAACTACGGTAAGCAAGAATGCCAATTTGAGATTAAAATAGTAACAAAGTTTGTAAATTCGGTTTATCACAACAATAGTAAGTAGAAATGCTTTATTTTTATCGTTTTATAGAGCAGAAAGCAGACGGGCAAACGACTCACCTATTAAAAAATTATCGACGTCGCTTGTACGCTCTGCCAATATCATAGGAGTAATAAGAGCATTGCCGGCATGTAGGGCAGAAATTGTAAATTAGATTTTCGAAGTGGTCAAAATATTCTACTGCAAAGTACGATAACTGTTAACATGGTCAAACGCTACGAAAATATTTAAAAAGGCAGCGTAGTATTTTTCAAAGTTACATTTTTGATGACAAATAAATTATTTATTCTTAAACAATGAGGCTACTCCTAAGATAAAATTAGTAAAAATGTTAATTTCCAGCCGAAAATTAAATAATTTAACATCTGCCAACAATCGCACACGTATGTAAAATTTATACTTTTACTTCATTTTGTATTAGTAGACACAAAGTTTAATTTATATTTACTTTTCATTGTATCCAATTTCTAAGGGCAAAATTAAAATACACACAGAATACAACTTAATTTTTACTTACATTGTCAGCAATGAAACATATAACATTGTCAGCAATTAAAAATCCATTGGTTCCAGTTGTTTCTACTCACAACCTCGATCCTCAAAACTGCTTTCGTAGTAAACACTTGAAGCCAAATGGTCATTTTGGCCATGGTTGTATACAATGTTGAATTCATAAATTTCGTTTATCAAATTCTTCCTCCTTTTTCTCGAGTTACTTGAGGTTGGCTTTTAATCTACCTAGATAATACCTGAATTTAATTTTTTACGCGAATACACAATTTTAAAGCGACTGGCATCTTATCTCCGCCACCCAAAGGGATAAACTGAATTCGAAGGATGGATTAGTTGTCAGGATATTTGAAGGCGCTGACATTCAAATATACTAATCGTGACTCAGAAATTTTTGTACAAATGAAAAAATATTTACAACGCAATATAACTAAACTAACTACAATAATCAAATAATCTTACTCCACGCGGCATGGTGCCGAGAACGCAAGCTGCATTTCCTCGCTGAATGGTTGTACTTAACCTTTGGGCGAGAAAAGAACCAGTCCTCATGTCTCCAGTCACAACATTAGTTTTATAAAATAGCTCTTTGAAAAAAATATTGGTCCTTGGACCCCACGGACCTAACATCTCAATAGCAAGTGGTACAAATAGGTAGTTTGTACTGATAGACTCGTATTTTCAACACTTGCTCACTTCAGCTGCCTCTGATGCCGCCCCGGTCCTTACTGAAGTTGTCCTTAGATGAGAGGCAACCGATGTGTCAACAGAAATTACGTCCCAAATAAGGGCTCTGCCTCTTCCCAAGGGATCAGGCTATCGGGTCTCTTGCCATCATCGCGAAAAAAGGCCAGAGGGTCCGAGAATTAAGCGAATATTTATAGTGGCAAGAGCCCTCCGGATGACGTCGTTCAGAGAGTCATGACGGAAGAAACGACTAGCACTTTTTTGACATGCTAGTCCGTGTACGCCTAAATTATTGACATAAGAACTACATGGACAATCACATTGTTCATATAGCATCCCCCGTTTAAGAACTTATTTTAAAAAATCTAATATTTTATCTGATGAGTCCAAAATGGTCCCACAACATTTTTTATAAAAATTGTATCAGAAGTTATTTCTTGAAATTAAAAGAACGGAGAAGATATGCTTCTAAAGTAAAGTTAAGGCGTTTAAAATAGTGTTTGTTATTTTCTATGATAATTAACCCATATTAAAATTATAAATAACATCATTAAAAATATCCAAATTGGTACAGCCAATCATCATTTATTTTTTTATTGTTAAATATAAATGTATTTCCAGAATGCTTTTGATATTTTGTAAACATCAGACATTATTAAATAAAAATAATAAAACATATATTGTGGTCACAACCATAAAGCCAGGTTCATTAAGGCAAAATCACTGCACAGACAGGTGTGAAAAACGTCAACTTCAGTTGGGATTTGACAGGCCAAGTTGTATTATTAACAATGTATTAAACTTTATCCATTTCTTTCATATCCCACTAGACAGAAAGGTAGTAATAATTTTAATTTGTTAATTCTTTATCCTTTTAAACTTAAATATAGACTTTTTTGTTGAAAAACATTTCATGCGCTTAATCTCATCACCTGATATAAAATGAAGCTATCGCCCATAGACATTCGAAAGAATTGCGGGTGCTTTGCCAGCTATTATTGAAAAAAAAAATAGATCAAATTTATAATCAAGGATTAGGAAGGTAAAACGAGGGTAGGTACGGCCATACGGCAATTTTTAAAGCCCTAAAAGCAAAGCATGTTTTTTTATGCTACTTGTGTGTAGGGCGGTAATACTTCTTTCTTCGAGCAGTCTGATGTATCACTGCAACTTCTAACAACAAACTACTAAAAATAATAATACTTGTTTACTCAATAGCAGGATCGATAAAACAAACAAAAGAGGAACAAAATGAGTTGTACAATGAGAATATCCACAACGTCGAGAATAAAGGAATCGCTATAGAGATGATGTTGCAAATCGGAAATGCTTTTGTTCGTAACTTCGAAAGTTATTCTGTTTATTCACACTTCCTATTGTTTCGTTTTTAATTCAGGTAACGTGGTTAATCATTCACAAATTTGAAGGGAAAGTTTTATTGTTAAAGAATATTGTTTTACGTATTTCAATTAAAACTCGGGCTTAAGATTCCTCTTGAAAAGCGTTTCAGAATCACGTCTATTTAATATTAGCTTTCAACAAGACCAGTCCGCATATAGCGCTACTGTCATTTATAGTTCAATCGCACTCATTCTTGCTATATTACTCCCATATCTCATAACACTTTTACATAAAGGTCTTCAACCCATTTATCCAATTAGAAGCAGTGTTTCAATTTATTTTAATTTTCGTAAGGCTTTAAGTGTAATCAGTGTCAAAGATTACAAGCTTCAAGAATGTTAGAATATAACGATCACAAATTTAGATAAGTAACACTAGTAGGGTGAAGAACGTAATTCGATCGTAGATAAATATATAAATAACAAACAAAAGAAGACTTATATAAATAATGTGTTAATGCTAAATAACAAATTTATTTACAGCAATTTAACAACAAAAATATTTACAGAGCAATATACTTAATCTAACTACAATAACCAAATACCCCATTCCTGGCTTCATGGTGCCAGGAACGCTGGCTGCATTTCCTCGATGAATGGTTATACTTAACTATTGGGCGAGGAAAGAACCAGCCCTCTTGTCGCCAGTCACAACATTAATTTTATGATATAGCACTTTAAAAAAATGTGTTGTTTTTGATTCCTAAGTATTATAAAGATGCAAGATTAAAGACAAGCATTAGTTAAAGTTAATTTTAAAAATATATGACACAATTTAATTTTGAATTAATCGGATGTAACTCACTTATTATACTAGTAAAGAAGCTTTTTCCCAGCACTGTACTATATTAAATGGTTATTATTTGGTATTAGATTTGTATCAAAAGTGGTATGCGTATAGTGAATAAATGTTACACGATTAATACAGTATAACAATTAAGTAGTTGTGCTCTCTTTTCTATTCTACTATATTTCTCACACTAGTCTCATATAAAACTAAAATTAAATAATAAAATTTAATTAATAATTTAATATAAAAAAAATTATATTAACAACAAATTACATCCACTACAAGGTTTAAAAAACATATTTGAACTTATATATATGAATATAAGGCATTCTATTCACGATTAAAAATTTTAACAACATATAGAAGAACAGTATAATCTAATCATAAGAAACGAATAATTGACACGTATACTGACGCGACACAATTTAGTAGCCTATTTTCCATCCTAGCCTTATTTCCTCTTTTATATAATATGGCAAAATATTTTTCTCCTTCTATTTTCTTAAATGATATTGACAACGCGGTTTTCTGATTTGATACAAATACGTTCTTTACAATCGTAAACACGCTCGCTGAAACCGCAGACGGCTGAAACTGGGTCATTGAAACCATCCGATGTCACGGTCAACGCGAGCTTTCAAGGATGTGAATTGTGAGCAAATGTTACGTAGACAGCCTCCGGCGGTGCGTTAATTTTGTTTTAATAGCCTCTCCCAAAAATTTTCAAACTTAAAAGCATTTTATTTTGTGGTTTGTTTGACCCACTTCAAATTGTAACCAAAATCTAGTCTGTTACTAATCTGAACATAGAATACAATTAGCCATACCTAGTTAGCTGCTAATTAAAAATTATTGCATGCGGAAATAACTCAGTTTTTATTTTTTTAATTAAAGTAATTAGTATAAAATATTATAATGTTGAGCCTATACTACTATTCGTTATTGTACATTTCCGCGTGAACGTAAAAGAACTTACCGTGTTTACGGCTAAACGATATTCGCTTTGTTTCATTCTTTTATATTGTTTATTTTTATTCTTAAGTACAATGATAAAGCTTAATCTGTGAAATCAACAATCCTAGCTCAACTCACTCCTAAAAAAGATCCCTGAGAGGCTCAAGACTCTTCGGCGCTGAAATCGGATTAACACGTGAATTTAGCCGTTTTATTTAGTTTATAATTATGTATCACGAAAGCTTTATTAATTTAATTTGAATCCGTTAAAGCAAGGTTTATCAAACAAGACTAAACAGACTGGAATGTGGATTACAATTTTTGATACAGTGTCCTGACTATGATGATACGAAGTACTAACACGTAGAAATTTTCGTGTCCTAAGGAAGTGAAGTGCATTCGCGGTTACAAAAATTTTGATGAAACTACGAGGAACAAAATATTTTTTTTTTTGTGAAAAGGTAGACAAACGACCAGATGGTTCACCTGATGTTAAGTGTGCTCCTATGAGTGTAGTCAGCTTTCGGTGTGTGCGTGAGTCTGAACACACGCACACACCGAAAGCTGACTACTGCCCAAGGCGGGTAACGTTAACTAACAATAACTATTTTACGCAAAAACACCAGTCCGAAATAGGCATCGTAAAATAGGAGTTCCAGGCACTAATGTCCATACGCAAAAATCAAAATATCCTTATTTTACCAACTGACAAGAATAACCCAACTCTTATAGTAGATATGGGGAAGTACGAATAAAAAGTTATACAATTGGTAAGTGACACCGGCATTTTTAAAAAGTTAATTACAACCCAACATTACCAGTACCAGTAACGAAAAGAGATAGATAGAAGGTTAAGCCTTGTCCCATGAACATATCTATTGATTACACGAGTTTGATAGAGTTATTTCTGCCTTACGAGTCGCTATTTCTGTTCGCGAGGGGATTTTTATCTTTAAATATATGTGATTACAATAGGCTCGCCAACAGCACAAGTTGTGGCCGATATATTCACGAGGAGTCGTATTCATGAACCGATATACTTCGAGGAGCACCCAGACAGGCCATCAGGCAATCACTAGATGACATGCATGACGTAAACCAAAAAAAATCATAAGGGAAGAGAAAACTGACTGATCTCTCCCGTTTTTGGACGTAGTAGTGAAACGGGAATCTACAGGCAATCTGATATTTACCGTGTATAGGAAACTAACATGCACGGGCCGGAGGACGGCTTCATCAATATCCATCCTATTCGTATTTAGTGCCACGCATTCTTATTATATGTGCACTTTGTTCATTCGACTCTCAATTGAGGTTAGGAATTTCTAGAGGCAGAATTGACGCAAGTTCGGAATGTATTAAAGTTCAATGGGAATATCTGACCACAGATTAACAAAATAGCGAGCACGCCAACAAACTACGGCCTTTGATTGTGGAAGGAGGACTCCTTCTACAGTCTATTTGCTATTTAAGAAAGGGGGTCACATATAAAATTCGACACATGTTACGCCGAAAATTACACCGATCTGACAGCTTCTTTGATTCGTAGTGAGACAGCGGCAGAAAAATACGTTGGTAAAATGGGGCGCAATATCAAGTCGAGGCTCTCTGAGCATATCTACAATGGCAACGGCAATGCTGCTCAGTGGCAAAGGATCAGGGGTAGTAGAGTAAGTTATTAACTTTAAAATCTCTCATTATATTAGGGTCGAGAAGGCAAAAGTGCTGACTTGCGAGAGAAACTTCGTGTCTCGAAAACTACTTAAAGCTATAGAAATAACCCGTTGACCTTACTTTAACAAAAACAAGGGGTGGGCTCTGGCACCAACAAGGGAACCCGTATTAATAGACGCTTTACGAAACCACAACGATGGTGCGGGAGTACCCACGCAAACTTAAACATTAACACCCTGCAATGAGGGACAGACCACCACCGCGAACCGTTTCGAACCCTTTACACCGTTCAAGGTTACGGGTAGGACTGAGTTGTTTGACATCCTGTTGTCACTTGTCAATCATGCATACCATTAACTTTAAATCTCATATTGATAGCACAGTTAAACCACATGCAAAATTATTAGGTTTCATAAATCGCAACACGAAAAAATTAAAACATAATAGGACAAGGATAATTTTGTTCAACACTCTAGTTCGGAGTAAACTGGAGTACGCTAGCGTAACGTGGAATCCTCGCTATGCAGTTGATTCCCAGAGGTTGGAGAGTGTACAACGGGCTTTCATTAAATACTTAGCATACCTAACACAAGGATTATGCTATGGCACTCCTTATAATTAAAGGCTACATCATTTTGGAATGAAGAGTTTACGGGATCGTCGCCGTGTTCTTGATCTCATTTTGCT
>JAOCPS010513134.1:0-11513 GCA_025505425.1 Graphium colonna
TCTGTAATTTATTATAATGTTCTTACATGAAAACTGCTACTTATGTTACAATCTTTGGAGGGAGTTAAGATATCAACATTTTTAATTGGGTCTGTTGTTCGTCTGGGTCAATGAAGGTAAAAGAATACTAAAACAAGAAAAAGAAAACAATTTTATTAGACCATTTTATTAGAAATATTCCGTAAATAAAACCCCTTGCAACCTGCAAGAAAATATGTGAGTTTTTGGTGAAATAGTTGAAAAGAATAAACGAATATATATTTAATTTGATAAAGCTTTGTTTGTGATATAATACATAAGTGTGCAAAACGATATTAAAGGTTGTCAAAGTATGTTAATTACTTTTCAAGAGTACCTAAGTGGATCGGAACTTCTTCGAATTTAACAAGTATTGGCCTGAATATTTAATTTTTAAAATAGTTGAGAGACTTTAAATAACATATTTTTTTTAAACTTAAAATAAGTTTGACATACAGTTACGCTCAGAACGAATATCTGTTTTTTTAAGGTCAACGAACCCAATATTGTTAAAATATTGGGAAGAGTAATAGTGCATGAAATTGTTGTTGTATTTACAGTTAATGTAAAAACGAAATATTTATAAAATATTATATAATGTATGTAATTTTTCAGATTTGTCAAGATTTTTTAAACATGAAAACGCATACAACTAAAGACAAGTGACACAAACAATTCACTATTTCCAAAACAATAAATAAGCAGTAGGATTATAAAGGATGCAACAAGTATTTATAAAAATGAAACTTACTTAAACCCTTAGCAATGCTGACACCTATCAATGTTCCAAATATAATTGACAGGAGCAGCATTTTGTGAGGGTACGTCCGTTTCTTCTAGATACCTTCTTAGAAATGTGGTATTCCTTGTCTAGTATCTTATCAGCTTGACTTCGACAGCTTCGTTATTATCCTTTTGGATTTTCCCAATCGCATATGTGAAATCACTATGACGCATTTATATTTCAATTTATTTTTATGTTGAGACAAAATTATTTATTACACTTATTATTTTAATTTCGATATCATACTGTTTCTAGGGAAAAAGGAATATAATTTATCAGTCAATCAAAAGTTGTAAATGGAAAATGGCATATAATATCACAATCTATCGAAAAATCTGACATAAACAAAGATATCATTATAATAAAGAACATTACTATTCCATACATAATCATTTGTTGCAGACATTCACTTGCTTTCATGAAAGTTAAATATTTGTTTAATTAGAAACTATTTATTTTATCACAAAAGGTGGATTTAAAACCGTAATATAATAATAATATTCGCCTAACCAAATTTTGGCCACGGTCGTCAATCTATTTCTAAATCAGTTGGTTGATTTCGGAGTAGATTAGCCGGAGGGGATGTTATAGTGCACAAGTGTACACGCAAACACAGGTGCACTCCCGGTTCCTTTACTTTCTTAGCCCGGTGATACAGATATCTGACTCGACTGGGGAGAGACGCATTGATCATCTTTGTTTTCTAGCAATTGAGTCCCAATTGATATGATACGTCGGGTAATTTTCGCGCTCAGAATGAATGCCAGTGTCTTATATATAAGGGTGAAACAAGTAATAGGGCGGTATTTACTTGCATCAGTGATGAACTGTACTTTGGGAACCAAATGTGAGACCCCAGCAAAGATGTAATGTCACCATCTTCCGTTAACTGATCCCCCAAGGTGGGACAAATACCTCGATGTAATTTTCGGTGCTAATATATTGTTAGACGCCCATATAAAAACAGTTAGAAAAGAACAGCTAATGCATCGGCCATCTCGATTTCCGTGCAACCTCTCAGAGCAAAATGCCCCTTAGACATAAGCTCCTTCATTACAAAATGCGCGTTTGTCTTATAATGGCGCACCTTTGCCCACAGATCTCCAAGCCTTCGGCACTATGTTGCATATTTTACATAAGAAATTAATAAGCAAGGCAACCGGAACTCACTAATATAAGCGCAATATCGACCTGCATAGCGAGTGTAGATTCCCGATATTGCACGATTTATTTTAAAAAAACCTACAGAAATATTTTTCGGAAGGCCTAAAAGCCATTCCAATACTGTGGTATATCCGGTATAAGCCGCAAACTGCCAATATCAAAAGATTGAACCATGATAGACATTATCCGGCCACCTTACCATGCCTTTCTTAAACCGAATCAAAACGAGGACTTAGGAGACTAGGATTCACCGTCGGTAGTCCAGTCAAACAACACTACATTCACATAGCAGTAGCTCACAAGATATTGAAGATCACTTCATCACACCTTGCCTTAGACTATGGTGAAACAACACCAGGTACACACGCTGTGCCCCCGATCTAGGGTGGCTCTCACCGCCCCCAGCATCCGACAACAACGACATTTGCGATTACAACTCATATTACAGGACCGTCATGGTCCGCAAAAACAAATGTCATTATCGTTAAATTACTTATGACATTAATAGAGTAGAGTATTTAACTTGTGAAACCAGAATTTCCACGGGCTTAATTGCCAGAGTAAGCTCTACATACAGAGAACTAAGGGTGAGAAGTACACATTCGAAAGTCAAGAAGCAAAAAAAAACTCTTCACAATCTACCTGTCTTTGCTTTTTTGATTGATTGAAAATTCCAAATCTTTCTTAGATACATAATTTTTTTCATCATAGATATCTCAAACCCATCGAAACTATAATTATTGTACTGGAGCATAAGAACTTACTTTTGTTTAACTAATTTACCTGCTTGTCTAGAAGATATGACCGCCTCACACGTAAAATAAAGTACGGTCTGGTTTAAATTGCCGAATCACTATACTTAATAGTGTAAATAGTGGAGATAAGTTATTGGGTAAAGAGAGAAGTGATTCTCTCTTTTCCCAATAACTTATCTCCAAAGCGGGCTACATTCTTGCAAATGTTGGTGTTGTACAAGTAAGTATGTACACTTAACACTTGATCAAGTAAATCATCTGCTTCGTTGCCAACGAACATCAAAAAGTAAAGGGAATAAGAACAATATAAATAGCGGTTATTGTGGAGCGATAAAAATACTTATCGGTCCAGAATAACCGCTATTTATCCGAGACGTGATCTCTATCCTGTGACATCGGCAAATGCGTCAACAACAGAGTCTAAGTTCAAAATCCTCACAAGCGTCTTTTTATTTATATTTATACATCAGTATTCCGGCCACACTGTTTAAAAATAACTATTAATCAGATTAAATAGATTAAATCTAAAATTGATCCTAAAAACTTTTGCGTTTACACTTAGTAACAAAATGTTATTGAGGTAATATATTATTATTCAATTTAAAAAGTACCTATTCTATATGGTTTTCATGTAATTTAAAGGCAAATTTCTTTTTATTTAAACGAATAATTTTAGGAAAAAATGTGTGACAAATGAAAGAAGTAAATAATGTCAGAAATAAGGTAAAAAATCTAAAGGTCGAAAATTATTAAACAAAAGAAACGAAACAAATTACTATTATAATAAATTTATTACACGATTGATATCTTTTATAAAATTAAATATTAATATTAGTCTTAAATGTTTTTTGATGCAACTTATCGTTATTAAGTATAATGTTTGTTTTTCCATTTTTCGTTTTTTATAAAATGGCAATTATTCAAACTACGGTCGTTTAACAGGCTCCTGCGGTAGCTTATAATGAACACCACAAAATGTATTTATAGCCAGAACTAAATATTACTATGAAATTTTTTTTTAAATATAGAAAATCAACGTAATGTTTATAATGACAATATTGCAAAATAATTTGAGTTTATATTGAAGATGTTAAGCTTTATTAATAATAAGAACTAAGTAGATTCCAGATTTCCAGCTATTAGAATCAATACAGGAATATGCTGAAAATTTTTGTTCCTTATATAAAATTCCATACTGTATTCAGATATCATATAATAAAATTTTACGTGTTTTTTAATGTATCATTCTTATTAGTTTTAAAGTATTATTAGGTTTAGGATTAAAGGAAACGCAATGGGTTGTAATATTGAAGTCTTTTTATTTGTTACAAGTCCCAGCTGGAGAGTCCTTACAAATGCCAAGCTTGAATATTTTATAGCCAAGTCAAATATCATAGGAGAGACGACAGTTAATGGACTCCGTTGGTAAGGACACTTAAAAAGGTTAGAGGAGGGTAATGCTGCCAAAAGATCTTTGTCGCTGACTGGTCATCGTGCTGTTCGATGCCGTTGGTATCGCTAGAGTGATATCATGGGTCTGATCATACAGAGCTGCAACCCACTGATTGGTGAAAAATTGCACAATATCTCGTTTAATGAAAATTTATCCTTTATTTATCCTTTCTTAATGGGGAATAAGGAAAGGAACAAGTGATATATTTTCTTATAAAAGAACAAATTATACAGACTTGATTTAAGGCCTGAACATGACTAAACAACAATACAACTCACCATCATATAAACCTTCATTAATCATCATTCACTAATGAATTATCTTAATGTTATGTGATAAGAAATATATTTTATTGCAAATTCGGAACCATATACTAAACAACACCTAGTTGTAGATAATAAGATAAAAATATTTCAATTTGTGATTTTTTTTAAAGACAATAAAATACTATTAAGCGAAATACTAGTCATGCCTTGTAGGTTCTGCCATTTAAATATTTCTCGCTAATTTTGAATGTAGAATTGCTCAATTTTCAAATTTGTTTGAATTTGGGGTAACAATTAAAAGAATAAGGATTGATGCAACTGTTTAGTCACAGCGTTGTTTTGAATTTGTCACGTCGTGCACAATAATGAATTTCTCGAAGCAAAACCTTTGTGATATCATTTTGGAGAGGCCTAACACGAATTCAGTGTTTCGAGAAGCTAAGATCTGTATTTTATGAAAAAAAAGCACTCATATAAAATAAAGCACCTCATCTGCAGACTGTCAAACACTGGTATGTACAATGCAGCCTAACACTGGTTCGGGCACAGATATTCTTAATTTTCTTTTACGGTGCAGAATCCTGGACGATAAGGACAAGTGATTGGAAGAAAATCGACGCGTTCGAAATGTGGTGTTGGCAGCGAATGGTGGGTATCCCATGGACAGCACGTAGAACTAATGCGTAGAAATAATTCTATTCTAGCCCAACTTTATATCACCACAAGACTCTATCCTCTTGCTTCCAACGTATCCTGAGATACTTCGGTCACATTGCTCGGAGAGATCCAGATAACCTTGAAAAGCTGATGGTGGTCGGTGAGGTTAATGGTAAAAGAGCAAAGGGGCGTTCACCAATACGATGGGCAGACCAAATCAAATTGCCGGCCTACCAGTCACGCAGGCCATTCGATCAGCTGAGCACAGTTTTCTATCAGAATCTATACGACGAGTAACAACAGCCCCAGACTAGACGAATGAAGATGCTTTTCGAATTCACGTACGTATATAATAAGCTTAAGCCCGTGAAAAGTTCATGTGCATAGCAACATGTGGCACTCGATGGCAAGGCCCATCTTAAATCACGACTTTGGAATTACCGGACCAAAAATTTATAATTAGAAAATGTACTGCAGTCTGGCGTGATAATGACATCAAATCTTATCGATTTGGAATTTGAGAGGAAGGTTAAACTCGATAAAATACCTAAAGTATTTTAATTTATCAATCGTGTTATTAACATGTGTAAAAACACTGAAAAAACTTTTAGCAATTTTGCCGACCAGAACTTTGCGTGGGCAGCCATAGCGATATTAAACAGATTTGGTATAAATATCAACTGATAACGATCAAACACAATCGTCCCCACCAAAGTCATATCATAAAGTTATACGTAAGAATAATGAACTGGGGAATGGAAATAACTTTGTTATCTACCATCATTTTCAAATAATTAGCCATTAATCTTTCAAAAGAAGCTCAACGTTTTGCAGAACTCAATAAGAAGTTGTCACATCTATTAACACATTGTAACCAAAAAAAGAAGTATAAATTTTGAGCTTATGAAACCCCTTGATACGTATATACGAGAAAATACATGATTTTGTAAAACGTAGGTAAGGTCACCCGATAAAGTCACCGTTTAAAAAAAAATTAGTCTAGCCGTTTGAGAGCTTCGATCCTAAAGATATACACGTCTTACATACAAGACCCTTAATTTTTGCTGGAGATTTAAATAAATATAGTAGAAATACGAATCGAAATCGACTTTTAGAACTTAGTTAAAACAAATAACCTGACAAGCAATTAATCCTCTTAAAAATTGCTTTATTTTATTTCAAATAAGACTCTTTTCTTATTTCTAAATAATAACTGGTCTAAAATTATTAGTATCTCTTTAGAGGTCAAAAATATTTTTCTAAATCATGAAACTTCTGATATTGTGGTATTTTTAATAAGGTTACAATCAAAATTCATGCCTCAAGCCAAAATAACTCCAAGCCACTTTTCCTCAACATTTTATAGCAAAAAAGGGATAATTTATTTTTAGATAATATATTCATTTTTCTTCAATATCGTTCAAAGGTCGAAGCGAAAATGACTATGATGACTATATTGTAGGTCTTTTTTTTTAAACGGCACCATTAACATTTTTAATAGACTTCAAAAAAGGTGGAGGTTCTCAATTTCGATGTTTCTATTTTTTAGACATGTTTGCGCATTCTCTGTCATTGATGAACCGATTTTAAAAAAATATTTTTTTTATCTAAATAATTACTCAAGTAGTGGGATAAGTGAAATAGTCGAATTACACAATTCTGGCTAAAGTTAATATTATTTTAAAAATATCTATTTTTCTACCCTACCTAAATTTTGCTATTTGACAAATGTGACGCAAGAATATGCATATTCTTTGTTGACTTGCATTATACAAATATTCACGAAATAAGAACAATTCTCAAGTCTTATCTCAAAGTCATATGAGTCAAAATTTGTTACGGAGGATGAACAAAAGTAAATATAGATAACAAACCGAAATAGAATAAGCAAATATATTGGAAGTTTCACGGGGGTCTTGCGTGTTCTGTTGCAATCGCAGGTTATGGAGCGCTATTTTTCCTCTCGTAAATATTAGACGTTATTGTAATTTTAAAGACGTTACTTTTGTTATTATACAAAACGTTTTATCCATTAGTTTACCATGACCTTCATAACCAATTAAAGGTTAAATATTCATGGGAGAAAATAATATAAACTAATTGTTTTAGTTACTTTATTAAACTTCATAAAGTTTACGAAAGTATATGAAGCCGTTTTTTTTCATATCGCTCATATTAGAATATCTTATATAATCCTTTACAATTGCTGTAGTAAATATCCTTCTTTCAACGACACCCTACACGATGGAGTAACTTTTTTTAAAATTTATCTCTTCGTTGTATGGGGGGGAGGAGCATTATTTTTCATAATTTTAAAACTAAATTTTGAATTTTCGTTATACATCTCTCCACCAATCTTGGTGACAATCGAAAACGACGGAATACGAGCTCGAACGGACAGACATGACGAAACTATGAGGGTTCCTAGTAGATTAC
This sequence comes from Graphium colonna, assembly GCA_025505425.1. NCBI lineage: Eukaryota > Metazoa > Arthropoda > Insecta > Lepidoptera > Papilionidae > Graphium > Graphium colonna. The sequence goes on from JAOCPS010513134.1 coordinate 7,534, forward strand.
GGAACCTTAAAAAGGCCTCATTCTTGTTTCTTAGCTTAGACCAAAGACAAAGTTGTCAACCATGAAATTGCGATCACTTTAGCGGTGCATTCTATTACATAAGGCTTTTTGGCTTCAAGAAAAGTTCGAATACATCATCGCATTCATGACTATCTTATGCCAGTTCTAACGAGTCCAGGGCTATCTCGAACAAAAATGCACGCACACAAGCGGACCGTGTGCCTGTCGAATAATTCAAAGACAAGCGTAGTATCGGCGGCGCAAGTGTGCCAAGGAGAACGTTCGATTAGTAGGAAACGTGATGCTCGATTACGGCACCGCAGTAATCCGTTGGCCAAACACAAGGCATTCGGTTGGTGCTATCGGTGAAAATTTACACAACGGATATATAACATTCGATGTGCAATAGACTTTTATAATGCGAGTTTGACGGACGTTCTATCCGACCAATTTATTTTATTCTTTTTTTAATTGAAAGGTGTTGAAGAAATTATTGTCATTAAGAGTTGGAAATCTTCTAAGATCTATCCTACTCAAAATATATACAACAAATCCGATTTCCCAATACAAAACTCTTACGTTTTCATAGCTTTGCTTCTCCGTATCTCCAGATTTATGAATATTCGAAACAGAGCTATTTGAAATATATTAACCTTAAATTGGTTACGTATGATAAAAACAAGGTTTCAAGGTGTTTAAACTGGGCTGACGATAGTTTCTTTTTTCAATTTAAGTGATGCAGTTATACTAACTACAGAAAACTCGGACTTCTGGCTATCTTGTACGCCGAATAAACCGTATAAACATCAACGATCTTGTGCGAGTTTACTTTGTTCTTGAAGCCTCACTTCAATAAGACCTAACCGTTAACTTAACCGAGCAAAACCAAAGAAAACACTGCTCAGTATGTGAGAATTAACCCCGATATATTTACATACACGTATTACCGTATCTATAATAATATAATAAAGCTAAAAAGAAATTGTATGTTTGTTTAAACGAGCAAATCTCGATAACTACTTGTCGAAATGGAAAATTTCTGTGTGTACATAATTCCTGATTAAAATCGTGAAACTTCAGGCTATCTAACATCACGCTACAACTTTTAGAAGCCGAGTAACAATCAAACAAGATGAATAAAACCGCAGAAGGGACAACTAGTAAAACCCAATATAATGACGTTAGGATTCACCAAACAAATAGTGCGATTGTCAATTATTCAATCCCATTGACGAAGATACATAAACAAAGTATGACCGAGTCTTCTCGTATCTAGCGTTAGAGGCGAGCGGCGTCAAGCGTCGCGCTAGTCCGCGGCGCCCCGTTGACCCAGTTCGAGTGCTCGCTACGCAACGCGACGCGACCCGATCCGGCCCTGCGCCCACCTACATACGTATTGTGCTCGTGTTTATTCATGTGCTCGCAACACACATCTACGCACTTTAGTGACGTAATTAGCGTGTTCGAGTGTGTGCTTGCAAGCGAAGGTGTCACCTACCTAATAGTTCCAATGATTGACGACATTTGTGCACTAAATCTTTCGTTAAAAACAAGGAAATCGGTTGGAAGAAGCTGCCAGACATTTCTTATAGCAATGGGAAATTCCATTGTTTTCCTTTTCTATACCTCCAGTTTCAATTTAGGCATAGTGATCAACACTGAAATGAGCTGTTTGATTTTACGTTTTGTCCTCTTAAATTGGTTGATTTAGAACAAAGTTCTCTAATAAATTAAGAGAAACTTTTAAAACTTAGAAAGCTCCGTTTCCATTCAAGTTGTATAGAGATCAAATTAAGCGATATTGCATTTCAAAGGCGCAATAACCATAGCCACAAGCTCTTCAAACATATCAATTAATGTTCCCGAGCATCTAAGAACGATTTCATAACACTAATGGTAGGTGACCTTTGGACGGCTAGTACAGAGTATTTATAAACGCGCGATGTCTTATCATTTGCCTCGAGTCAGAGTAATTACTATTTATTATAATATATAACTAACATCACGCAGTATAATGTTTAGCTTAAAGTTAAGGTAAAGTAATAAATCGTCTAAACCATTTTTTCCCTATCCTGCACGTGGCTGACGCGTGAGAAAACTGCTGCATTTTGTTCAAAACGATAAACAGAACTCGCAGGGGGGTAGACGAGAAACACATGTTGCCGTGCACATTTCTCAAATCTCCGAGCCAGCTGTTAAAGATGACCTAAAAAATATGTGTGTCTACCACGAACACAGTTTGAAGTAATCGGTGTCACAAGTCTCGCGAGTAAATAATGCAAATAACAACACATTATTCGATGATTTTAATTTGGTCAACATGCAATCAGATCTATTTGTGTCCGTTGGGAAACAAACAGTGTTGCCACAAAAACTAATTATTCAATTCTCCGATAACAACACACCGCGACACGGTTTTGAAATGCACCCAAAACTGACCGCTAAATAACTGCGTCGGAGGTTAATTTACCACTGAAAACATGGTAAATAACTAGCCAACGCCCGCAACTTCTCTTTCGTTCTAAAACCTTTGATTTTAGTGCGTAGTACAAATTATTTCTAGAAGATATACAACCTATATAGACACACATATAGGTGGTAAATCTTCTGAAATAATTCATACATACCATGTATATTAAAAATGTTTCTGTTAAAGCGTAACAAACATATATACATGCTTACAAATATTCATGGAAGTATTTTTAGTGGGATTGGAAAATGCAATTTGGTATTTTTTCAATAATAACGTCACGCCCAACCTTTATACGGAAGATAAAATTAAATAACACACCATATTAATGTTCTAAACGATGAAATATTTTTTTTTATCATAATAGGTAAAAAAACAAGATTACATAACAACTTCTGACACTAAATATACTGCATTTTTTTATATTCAATGCTGTTGTTGATACACTTTTGGTATTGAGTACTTTTTGGTGCGATCACATCAATGAAACTTATGCCCGCGATTTTAACAAATAAAAAGTACTTTAGGTTTTATCTTTTGTTCATAAATTATATTTAATTCCGTCCCGTTAACAAACATACAATCTTTCACATTTATACTATTATTAGCTGCCTTCAGTGGTATAATCCGCGTGATTTAATTTTATATTTGTCCAAAATCATTTAGGACTGCTATATGCTAAACTAATTTTTATGTCAAATTATCTTAATCCATTCATCCGTTTCCGCCTTGAGTAACAAACAACCATACTAGAAACTATTAGAAACTTATAAATAAACTTTTACAAAATTTATACGATAATCCGAGTTTTTGTTAAGGTAAAGTACCTAACAAATAATAAGCAAATCTCAGTCAAAATCAGAGCGCTGCCTCCGAAGTCTGTTTACCCATGCATGATTCATTATGGCCTAGTCTGGAGACACTCCACTTGACGTGGAAAGAGGAAGAAAATCCGAGGCAAGGTCAGTGGGACGGGAGTCATAAACAAAACGCGATCCTTGACATGAATATCACCGCTGACCCCCACGCAAAGAGGACGTCTTTACGTGCTCTTTTTCATCTGTGCGTGTTAGACTATGCACATCTGTTGGTAAATGATAACGGGTGTCAAAAACTAGTGAATACGCTTTTGTTTTAACTATAAACTAAAAACTCTTTCAAGAAAAGTAGGCAACTAAAGTGGTTTTGTCGAGTAATAGCAAACAAACACTCATAATCTAGTCACTTTTTATAAAAGAAAATAATTCAGTATTTGCGTTCAAGACTACGGCGCTGACACATCATCGGAAGTTATAAAAGATGGGATTCAACTAAATGTTATTTAAATAGGTATTTATTAAAACGATAATACCGAATACTCTGTACCTCCGTGGCCTAGTGGTATGTATGGGCCCTTGCTTTGTAATCCGGAGGTCGTGGGTTCGACTCCCGCGGGGGGACAATGACTTTGTGTTGTTGTTTCTTGGTTGGATTAGGGCAATGCGGGCTGATCACCCGATTGCCCGAAAAG
>JAOCPS010513573.1:0-11510 GCA_025505425.1 Graphium colonna
GGTGAAATTAATTAATAAAGCGATTTATATATCTTTCATTATCCAAATTACGGTAAAATGAATTTGCTTTACAAAAACCTGTCAATATTTTTCTAAAATGTCTGACAAAAGTTTTACTAATACTTTCACATATATATTTTCTTAGAAATTTATAAAATTTTCTAAATAATAATATCTTGGTCTTTATTGTTAGTGTTAAATAATACAGATAGATATAATTATCTATTATTTTGATAAATAAAATCTTCTGCTATAGTTAATAGCGTAAACACACAAGAAATATTATTAGCATGGCCATCTCTGTATCCCTGTATATCGTGCTTGTTATTTTATTAGGGTCTTTAATAAGCTAAACCACCGCGGTGTTAAAAGCTAATCTTTTGCTTATCTTCAGTGAAGAATCTCGTTGTGGCCTGGGATCCTTCGACTGAGGCCAAAGATACCAGCGCCTTAGATAAAAGGCTAGGTTTTAATAATAGACGGCTAGCTTATTATAATTAATTTACTTTCATTTTCGATCATTAGAAGTTCTGATTTACGAATTTAATTTCGTTATTAGTGGTGAAAAAATGGCGGAATATGTTCTAAACTCAACGTTATTTCGCAGTAATCCATTTATCAGTTACCGTACGCTCGTATTAAGTTCCGTCACCCGTGTTATTGATAAGCACGTTAAATTTTGAAGGTTTTGCCTTTACGTCACAAGTGATGTTATTCCTGTGGGTAAAATTACACTTTATCAACGTAACTTGGACCTAAATTGTTATGTTTGGAATGACGTATGATAATGTCTTTAATACAAAATAGCTAATCTGGCAATCGCCACATTTCAAAATGTCATTATATCATGTTTACTAAACCTCTAAGTGTAACAAATGTACATTTTATTTGAGAAATTTAATTTGACCATCATGCAATGTGTTCAAGAGATAAACAAAAGGAAAACCAATCCGACAAAATTCAATTGGATTCGGCATTTGAAAGGCCCCTCTATTTAAATGTTTCAATTTAAAAGAGTACGCATATTCGAGAAGTTAAATTTTTGACAGAACCCCCAAACCAAATTGGCATCAGTATATAGATGATTTTTTTAATCCTTTATTCAAACTTAATTAGGTTTACTTACTTAATAACTTAGGAATGGTTGATTTTTGAGCAAATTTTAATAAACACTGATTCAAACCTAGGAGAAAAAGTTTTTATATATGCATGTATATCCAACTCGAGAAATTATTGGCCTTTAATCAATTCCAGTGCAGAACAAGTAAAATTGCTTACTTCTGTGATTTACCGAAGAATTTAAATTTAATGATATAGAAATACAATTAATGTTATCACGTAAACGTTTTCCCACCTTTCGTATGTTTTTGGTAGTTCTGTTGATAGCAGATGAACTCACTAGTAAACTGACTATTTTATTACAATCTAATAATTATAACATAACAAATATTTTTAAAAATGATATTGAGGTAATATATATTTATAACGGTGACATTCTGTTGACAGTTCTTTTCATATCATCGCGTTTTCTATTTCAAAAATAAATATTTTAAATTAGTTTGTTTATCGATGAGCAAGTGTAAAACATAAAAAAAAATAAGAAGGTAAAATTCAAATATTAACTAAACTATGAGCTAAGTACAGTTTGTTGCCTATTTATTTCTATATAAGAGAGAATTACGTTTGTTTCGGTCAAATTGGCAGAACCCACTGATGGCGAGTAAAATAGTATAAAAATCAATGAATAAATATGTACGCATTAATGAACGAAAAGACTTCTTCTTTTCGTTTTAAAAACGATTTTATAGAAAACACTTTACGCGGAAAACACTTACCTGGCACCCGAAACTAAAAATAATATGTGGTTACAGAATAATAGGTCACCTGCACATTACACTGCTTCTGTGAGAAAGCGTTAAAATAACGTATATCCTGATCGGTGCATAGGTCGTTTGGGTCCAATTTTATGGTTATCACGATCGCCAGACCTAAACCCATTGACTTCTTTTACTGGCGCTGTATAAAGAAAAAGTGAACAGGCAAACAATAAGTACGATAAAAGAGTAGCGACCGCGCATCCAAGAAGCGGCTCATAAGATTGAAGAAGCTGGCCATGCACGGCGGATTAAAAGGTTTTTTATTTAAAAGTGCAGAGCGTGCATTGTTACGCGTGGTGGACATTTTCAACATTTATTTTAAATGTTTTAATAAGAAATAACCTTTTATTTATTGTTATGCCCAAAGAGTTATTGTATAGCATGTAATACGAGTATTTATCTTGCTTACAAAAACATCAATCGTCCTATTCACAAGCTTTTGTATTGCGGCCTCTGTTATTTTGTTTAAATGAATACCCCTTTAAATTTTCAATAAATTTGTAGTAAATGGTTACAAAATATTTTTTTTACCGATACAAATTAAAACTATGAGATACTATTTAGATTTAAATTCTAATCTTAACGGAATAAAATCATGTCTTGGAGTGTTATAATTTAAATTGAAATTGCGACGTAGCTGAGTTCTTTTCCTCTTGTAGTAGTGTGTGTTAACTCAGATACACATTATCATACCTTTAGAGAATCCATACATACCAGACATATTATTTAAATAATGTGCAGCTATAGCATTATACTTTTTTTTCACAATCAAGGGTCAAAAACACAAGCAATGAAAATAGTAAGGAAAAATTACTTGATGTTTTATTTTTAGTAACGTTTTCGGATGATTATGCCACTAAATGTAATTAAATTAAATGAAACGAGTCTCTAGAAGAAAAAAGTAATGTGCAAAAATAATAAATTTTGTTGAAATGGCAGCCGATCGAAAGGGCAAAGGAGCAAAAATAAAAAAAAAAACTAAAAGTATACACCATTTTTACACTGTTGGTAAAACTGACATAAAAAAATTATTTTATTGCTCCCTGATGTCTGTGTTGCCTTTATTTATCGGATTATCCATAATAAACGACGGACCCTGTATATGCCATATTAGTAATCCAGTCACAAAAAGATGGAACTCTTATTTCTACATAATAGCTGCCTGAATAAAAGTCATAAGCTCGAGCAGACTAACTTCATAATCGACAAAATACTTGAGTCACGCTTCTTACTAAGTGCAAGGAACACATCGAATACTTACCGGATGTCATTAGTACTTTCTTATTTTTATGTTAAATACTCCAAATATTCATACACACTTTAATAAGTCATAAGCTCAAATAAATTCAGAACAAAGCGAATAAAATTTATGTTCAGTTCCAGTCGCCATGACTGAAATATCAAAATAGTAATTTACAAAAACAATTAAGAATTTAATGGGATTAAAATCCCTTTTGTTATATATACAAAACAGTGGGCGAAAGGTCTTTATCACAATCGTCTTTGAATATTTGGGAAATGCAATACCAGAATCTGAACATGTCAAAGGACCGCAGCCTCTCGTCGATTCCTTTCGGGCGATGTATCGGGTTCCATTAACATATCTAAGTTTATTTTAGTTTTAGCACACGTTTTACTAGAATAAAATCACATTTTATCAATAATAACACAATTTTTATTACATGCGCACTAACTACAGATCTGGAATGAAAACATCGTCTTGAGAAATTTCCACATCCTATAATTTTTCCAGTACCAAATCTCTTCTTATGAATTTTTCATAAGGCACTAAAATAAATGTTTTCCGTATGTTCAGAAGGTTGCAGTGCCTACTTACTGCTACAATAAGTTCCGCAGGGAGGCCCCGTATATAACTTATATACATAAATTGAAGAACAAATAACTTAGAATTCATTGAGTATGGAAAGCGTTCAATTCTTAGCGATATAGGTATTGGAAATTTTTTCCTGGTTTTAGTTTTCAGTTTATAATAAAAGGATTGTATGACTTTATTTATGATATTTCTAAATAGACCTTTTTGGTGTTTTCTGTTGTTTTATATTATGAAAAAAACATAACAATAAAGATATTTATTTTTTACAATGCCGGACATTCAAATGTAATATCATACTCTAAGCAAAGTAATCTGTTTTTGAAAATCCATATTCCTGCCTTAATTTATTTTGATAATAATTAGTTTTATTAGTTTTATTTTGACAATTAACTTGATCATATTTGCACAAAAATATCAACCATTACCAAAGTTGAAAAGATTTGTCACTAAGATAAATAAACAAATTAGGTTTGAATAAAAGCTATCTTCATATTGGTGAACGTTCTCTTATTAAAATATTTATTTGTAAACATAGATAAAATTCATTTAGACAACAGTTGTTAAACTCAATAGGCATGTCTAATGATGCCATATATTATTTTATATGAGACTAGCTGCTGCCCACAAAATCACCTACGTAAAAATTCCCTCTTTTATGCAATTCTTCTCTCTTCTAAATTATCAATATTTAAGTTCTTGTTTTAAAATAATAAACACAACAAAAAATATCCAGAAAACTACAGCAACATTGTTCGTAATAATGATGTATTGCATATTACCAATACTGAATTGGTAATATTCAACGTTAACTATGCTTAAGCTTAGGATAAGAAATAATATTTCAACAGATAGAATAAAACAGAATATACTTAAAATCTGTCCAAATGATTTCGCGCATATAATTTACTATTTTTGATGTCTGGCGTGATGTTGCTTATCGCTGGAGTTAAGTAATTTAACCGAGGTGAGCTTTTAAATATGCAGATGTTTACATTTATTGGAGTAATAACTTAATCTTGTTATATGTAGCTATAAAGAAATGTTGTTAACCTTTAGTTATCAGTGACCTTATACGTAAAAAGAGATTAGTTATATATGTTATGTCTGGGAATATCGCTTTCATTTCATGTGGTTATCACGGTGAGCAAATACAACTTTTTAATTATTAACATGAATTGAAAGCCACAATAAGTTTTAGTTTTCTTATTAAGTTAAGTTACCTACAGTTAAATCCGTTTGTAGTTTTGTCTGCATTTGCTCAAAATTTTTTTATTGTTAATATACACGGATTATACGATTTTTTACTGCCAAAATTTGATTGTAAAAGTTGTTCTCATAAGCTATAATGAATGTGACAATTGTATGTGCAAGAGTTGCATAACACAACAATATTATTTTTACAGAAAATTACAAAAACCGACTTCAAACGCCCTAAAAGTATGCCCTACAGAACATTTTTTTTCTCTTATTTTGATTTAGAAAACCTAAATCATATATTTAAAAATGGGTTGAGTAAATCCATTTGTTTGAAAATTTTATAAGAATTTTTTGGAAGTATATTCTTTCAGATAAAAGAAAAATCAAAATAGGTCCATAAATCGCGGAAACACACGTAAATATTGGACCTTCTCCTATTTGATGTCGGTTAAAACAGTAATTAACTATGACACTCAAAATAACTTGTTTAAATGTGGATAGTCTTGTGATATGTTTAAGTTTAAGAAACTCAAAGTATTTGTTTATGACAGTGTTTACTATTTGTTTTGCGTTTATACAACATCATCGAAAGCTGCTCTAAGTTTTTATGGTAAATCACTTGTATTTATTTACTAGCGTACGGTTGACTCTGGTAGCAAATGATGCGTGGAGAGAACATCGTAGTAGATCGGCGACATACCCTAAGAATAATGTGCTACGCCGCAAGCAGGGCGTGATTTTACCAATAAATATGTAGGCTTGGAAGAACTGTCACACCCAGTTATTTAGTAACTAATTGTCCGGTAGCCTTATTGCCAATAAGGTCAAAGTTGAAAGTAATAATTCTTTATTATCTATTTGTGCTGAACAGGAATTTTCTTTTTACTAACACTGAGATTGTTTGAAATGCCTTTGTTGTCGGTACTTATGAAAATTAGCATCTTTTTTGGAAGAGCGACGGTTTTGGTTTTTAGGTACATTTACAAAACTTTCTAGGGTGTGCACAAAATACAGTTAAGTTGAATAAAATACTTATGTCATTTGAAGCAAATTAAGAAATTTTATATGTCATTTGAAGCAAATTTTATTTAATGAAAAGTATAAATTTTAAAAAACATCTTCATCTAAACGAAGTGCTAAAATGAAATGCTCAAAACCTTTAAAATAAAACGAGAACAATTTGAGGCAAACTCTGGTATGCGTTTAAGAGAATCTGTAGAAACGTTTTACGCACAGAGTAAAGTTCATGAGATTACTTTAATAGTCTTCTCCCCTTATTTACTGATTCTTTATTGCTTTATTTCTAGGGAATTAAGGGACTAGGGAAAGGCTTTTAAAACTCTATTGGCAATTTTAACTCTGGCAGCAGTCTGGACTACTTTGTAGCTTTGTCCTACTTAATGAATGAAAAATGTATACCTTGTTTATCAAAATTACAAAGAAGATTTTAATTCAAAAATATTATGGTTAATTTTTGTTACTATCGTTGTTTTTACGCTAGGAGTAGTTACGATTTAAGAGTATCGTGATAATATTTTATTTTATTCGAATTCCAAAAAAGAGGTTCTCTAATCAAATCACATTCTGTTATATGATTTCTTATTGATGTGGTTTTTGCTTTTCGATTGCAATTTTTCTAGCAAGGTTTAGAGCTATGCCCTACGAAAATCTGCTCAACCGTTTGAGCATAATCAGCTCTTTTTAATAATATCTAATAACGGCAATTTTTATATATTTCATCCGTCATTCATTAAATAATTGTCCGATGACAATTGGTCAAAATGAATGGATCAAAAAATTGGTAATTAATTTGCAAGCACCCTAGCGGATGTATAAATTGGGACTCAGTTTCAACAGCCGTTTCTCGATTTGGTTTCGAGATTAAGCCCAGTTGTTATTATTATTTTTATTGTATTACCAATCTCCAAGCTCTATCATTTCAAACACTGTGTTCTATCACCTGATACCTACCTAAATCTTAGTTTAAGCCAATATTTTAATAATATAACAGAAAACCCCTAGTGGAATCTCGTAAGATTCAATGTTAAAAAAAGTGTATTTTGAGATTTCTTCCTTTTTTTGCGAAAAAGTAGACTGACGACCAGATGGTTCACCTGATGTTAAGCGATCCCGTCGCCTATAGACACACAACATTCGAAGAGTTGTGAGTGCATTATCAACCTGGAAAATTAGATAGACAGGGTTTATTGGCTGGGATTGGGTCAGGATTAAGGATTTTGGGAGGAAAGGAGTGGGAAAAGAATTGTAGGAATGGACATACGGCAATCCAAAAATTCATGCATACATCATTTCATGCCAACTTTGCAAAGGGCGGTGGTACTAGCCCGGATGAACGAAGCCGTAGAAGTGCTGCAAAAGCTGTGAAAAGGTGTTATGCTCTGCCACCAAATAATTCTATTTGGTGTTTTAATCAAAATTTTTTTACTAAATTTTTTAGGGATATCACAAATCAATATCAATTTACCAATAGCATAAAAATAATCTAAATTTTATTAATAGGGAAGTTATCCCTATAGACTATAAAAATATTTTTAAATGTTTATTACAAAAAATCAATGTCGTGCGGATTTGCAATTTTTCTATTAAAAACAGAAAGCAATATTAAACCAAAAATTTTATTTTGCTATAGGTAGCCGTATCGTCATAATGGTTACCATTTAAACTTACACAAGTGACGTTATCTGCAAACAGACAAATTATCAGACAGATATGAAATGTAAACCTTACACATTTCGTGGAACTATAGAAGATGCATTGAAAAAAGAAGGAAAGTAGCAAAGTCTTATGACGAAGTACGAATGGTTAAGGAAGGTTATTAGGACTTAACAGAATCTTATACCATGTACCATACCAGAATTTAAGTAGTGAAGGGATGGTATAACATCGTTTGTGAGCTAATATTTTATAGTTAACGTATATAATTATATCAGATTTATTTTGATTACAAAACGGATCCAGCAAAGAAAATATAAGCTCTCAAAATTTTTACGTAAAATAAACCTTTGAACTTTGAGCTCGCGGCATGACCACGTGTAACATCTTCTCCGCTTCTTTCTTTGTCCAATACTGTATACGGTCTCATCTTATGCTATTCCATAAATTATCTATTTTCTCTAAAGCTGGCAGCGTGTGATGTGTGAATGAATGATGTTTACGTGCGATGTCATCACTTACCATTAGGTGAATCGTCTGTTGAATTTCCAACTTTTTTCTGTAAAAAAATGAGGATTAAATAAGGAATAAAGAAAAAGTTATAGAAAGCAACAAGCATTATTAATAACTAGGGACTATTGTGAACTATCATTAAATATAACGATCATAAAATATAGATTTCCTTTCAATATGGATATTTGATAACCACATACTAAAATTTACAACATATAATATTTTTAAATGTATCATATGTCTAAACTTTTAAATAGTTACAAGAATATCATGAGAGTTGACATTGAGACAGGCTTAATCTGAATCTGAATCGAATTGTCTTGAGGATTTATCTGTCAGACGCTCAGGAATTTTCAATTATTTTACAATACGAAACAAGATTGAACCATGATCAGTCTTTAAAAAAATAAAAGACATCTTAATTCACGAAATGTGCTTGAAAAAAAGCCCTTATCAAATAAAACATTTCAACTTTAATTTTTAGAGCTAGTCCTCTCGTTCTGATAAACGAAATTTATAAATCTAACACAGCATAACAAAAAATTGGACGTTCCATTTAGAATAGAAAACACAAAAAATATTTATTAATAGACTAAATGTGACATAGAAAAAACTGAACAAATCTCAATTAATTTTCTACATTATATCAGAGTATTGTTTTTTCTAACAATTAAAAATGGAAACTATTCCTCATTAGCAAAGTTAGACAATATTTTTATTTATCACAAAGATATGCAATTCAAAATAATTAAGACGCGATTGGTTTTTCGTTAAACGGCCAATTCTGTACTACAGAATTAATTTTCATTGAAAAAGAAATTATTTTATACGTTCATTGAGTTTTCTGTTAAACTCATAGGAAGAAAATATCAAACAATATAATCTTTCTTAGGTTCAATATGGGAGGTTACCACCAGCGAAAAGGTTGACATTGGGCAAAGAGCTAAATGTGTTACATGTAAATGTATTATAGTTATGACAATATTTTCCATTTAAGATTTTTTATTTTTTACATTTAAGATTACTTTTATGTTTTGATATAAGTAACGACGTAAACAAAAAAAAAACTTGTAATATATTTACGAAGTTTACTAAGTCATCTAGTTAACAGAAACTAGATGACTTAGTAAACTTCATATCACCTCCTCCTCCTCCTCGCATCGTGTTCCTCACTGCCGAGGGACGTGACTGCCATGATGGGTAGCTTTTCTCTTGACAGTTTTTCTCCAGATTTTTCGGCTTTTAGCTTCGTGAAGAGCAGTGTGGATCTTGGTGTTGAGAGAGGATCGGACTTGATCGGACCATCGAGTTGGTTTACGTCATTTTGGCCTTTTTCTATTAATCTTGCCCATCACCATCAGCTGGACGAGTTTATGGCCGTCTTTCCGGGCGATGTGGCCAAAAAATTTCGGTATTCTGCGGAGACAGATGGTGGATAGTCTGGTTTTTATATTTTATTCTCCCAGAATCGACGCACTGAAGTGAAAAGCTGTTCAAGGAATCTGGAGCATTTTCCTCCAATACCACATTTCGAAGACTTCAGCCTTTTTCTGGGTCCAAGTCTCAGCCCCGTAACTGAATATGGAAAACAGGAGTGGAATGACCAGTTTCGTTTTTGTTCTACGTGTGATGTTTCGTTCTTTCCATATCTTGTGAAGCTGGGACATAGCATTTTTGGCCATTCCTATCCGCCTCCTTATCTCCTTTTTGCAAGAACCTGTTCCTAATGTTGGCCCCTAGGTAGATGAAATCACCAGCAATGTCTAGATTGAGACCGATCATACGTTCTAATTTGTTGCCACGATCTACCACCATAAGTTTGGTTTTGGCATGGTTTATGTTAAGATCCAACTCCAGGCTGACGTTCATTACCTATAACTATCAATACAACAGTATCTATTTTTACATGTCACAGATTATGCAATCATTGTATTGCCGACATTACACTTCGCCCGTAACATACTGGGTAACTAAGTTGACAGTTAATGGAAGTTTGTCTTAAAATTTAAAATTGTTACTACTGAGATTGGTATTCTTGCACGGCAAATTTTCAATTTTCAAAGAGAATACTAATAACTGTCGTCAAGTTTTTGCTGAGTAACTCCATGTGAGAATGGATTTCAATATTTTTTCGGTCTGTATTGGTTGTGCAACTTCTTCCTTACTATTTTTCGGGTTTTAAAACAGGCAACACAAACAAAGTCCAAGAGGTTATTGTCAGTTTAATAGTTGTTTGTAAACATTTTTTTTGAAGTTTGAGGATGAAGAAGGTTTTTGTAAATCCATTGCCCATTTTGCAAGAAGTGGATTAAACAGCAGGATAATCGAAAGAGTGTCCTAATCGTTGTTTATTGCGTTGTGACTAATCCGGAATAATAACCGCAATTAACAGTAGCTTATGTATTAAATGAATTTAAAACTTTCACCGAATCAATCGACTAAATTGGGCTAAGCTTCAAAAAATAAAGTGATGCACCAGCCCCAGTTAAGACAGAAAGTCGTCACTGCATTGGCGTCATTACCGAAAATCTCTGGTGGAATGAGTTTTTCAGATCTAAATATAATCCCCGAGGATTTCAATGATTTCGATAAGATTGAAAGCTAGGAGCTAATAATGAGCGGTGTAATGTCGCCAACTCAAATAATTATTAAGTCATTCATTATTGCGGGCTTAAATTAGAGCGTGATTGGTAATAAAAAACATTGTTAATTAAGTTTGTTTTATTATTTTCCACCATGCCTATGTACACTCTTAAACAATAATTTGGATTTTATTATTTTTATCACATATTATACTGTTAAAAAACTTGACATTTAACAAAATTCAGTTTTAAATAATTTATTATTTTCCATCACATCTATGTACATTCTAAAACAATAACATGATTCATATTATTTTAAATTACTCGTGATGGTGTCGAAAAATTTGATAAGTTTATTACAATGCTCAATATGGAGTGTTTTCTTTCTTCTTTTTCTTCACATTTATTAAGATTATTTCTGATCTTTAAAATGAATATACGCAAAAAGTTAAATATTATGGATATATTGTTTTTTATTTTGAATTTACTTATTTTTCTACTGTTTGAAATATATTTCTGAAACTTTTTCTGATTTTGAAATATTGTATTTCTAAATTTATGACTTATGTAGCTTTATATCTATTTCTCAATTACTCTAGGAAAGTAAATTTCTGAACGCTTTCATAGATATTAGACAACAAAGTGACACAGTCAAGTTTTGAATATATGTAATCAATTCTAAACCTTTGTTTAACATGCTACATGATATCTTCAATTTGAGGGCACCTGACTTTACCGTACCGACGGGACGAACGTCAAATATTTGCCAGATAGGAACAGTTTATACAGGAAATTAAATTGTACTTTTTATTACCTTGCATTTTTTCTATATTT
>JAOCPS010513794.1:0-11509 GCA_025505425.1 Graphium colonna
TGCCGACTTTACAAAGGGCGGTGGTACTTCCCCGGACGAGCGTGGCCTTAAAAGTGCAGCAAAAGCTGTCAAAGGATACGTTTACAACTGCAGAGTTTAAATTTAAATTAAATAAACTAAAAAACTATTTAAGGTTCTCCTAGAAATGTGATTTTGTAAACGCTTTTATTTTTTAATACTACATTATAAAAATGTAAAAAAAAAAACACTTATATTTGAGATCTTTTCTCAGCTCCGTCGGAAGTCCATTACACAATTGGATAAACTTTATCCAATAGAAAAAAATGCCAAACACGCCTCTATTCGTCATCTTAAACCAATATTATTTAAATTGTACGTAATTTAACGAATAGAAAATTCAATTAAAATAAGCGTCTGTGTTGGTGTGAGCGATGTCGGCCATAATATTGTCAATATTATACAACAAGATTGTTTATTTCTCAAAATTCGTACCGACCGCACCGCGGCATCGTGATCCCTATCCTTGTCATTCCGGTGCGTTTGAGGACGGTTCTTTCTTTCGCACACGGTTTGGTAGCATTAGCATTGTGCACTTGGAGAACCTCGCCTTAATTTAAAAATATATAATAACATTATATGCCGTGGTAGTTTAGCCTTTAACTATGTTTAATCATGAAATTATTTATTATTGACGGCAATTTTAAGTAATGGCCACGTGTTAGAAGTTCATAAAAAAATTTTGTGAGAAAATCTGCATATCAAAAAAAATATCTAAAGATCTGTGAAGTTGGTTAATCTGCAGCGGGGTTGAGTGCGGTCTAGGCCTTTGCCCAGTAGTGGGAAAGTATCAAAAAATGCTATTTAAAATAGGTATAAATATTCAGTGATGATAAAAAATAAAAATGCACGACTTAGACATTGACTAAAATATATATATCTACTTCCCTAGTAATATTATAAACGCGAAAGTAATTCTGTCTGTCTGTCAGCATTGCTTTAGCGCATTTACAAAATCGAATTTAATAAAATTGACAACATAGATAACTGTAAGAGGTAGAAATGGAGGATGAAATTTTAAAGTTAATTAAAAATCATTTTTGAAGATTTTCTCAGGCTTTCGATTGCATTTAAATAAATATGATATATAAAGGTTTTTTTTGCCCATGTAAATATATTACTCTCTTAATAAAAATAGGTGTTGGAAATTTGTTTGGTAGTTTTGTGATTTTACGAGCTAGTGTGAACTTTATTGTTAGACGTATAAAAATTATTTTGTCTTATGAAAATACAATTACAATATCATTTTCATACCGAAACTACTTTTCTCCTTAAATTGTAAATATATTAAAATCTTGTATGGTTTCCAATCTACCTTACTTATAGTACTTCCATGTAGAATTGCATTTCCTGAATCGTGAGGTACTGTGACTACTGAAAGCCATTAGTTTCTAGCCTAGCCATCGCTTTCTAAATAATTTCTAGCCATCGCTTTCTAAATAAAATTACTTCGAATTTCATTACTAATATCATATTTTTTTCTTAAATAATCTTAGATTGATTTTTTTATAAAAAATTTAATTTCTCGTATTTAGTAATGTGTACAAAGCTTTGTTTATTGATTATCGAATGGCTTAGGCAAATAATAGGACTTCTAAAGAAAACAAAATCAATATGGATCATTTTTAAAGATTTGTTGCCATTTTATTTATCTTAAAGACTCAAACATTACCGACTTAAATCTCTTACACTAGATAAACCTAGGTATCTAGTAAGTTACACAATAAAATAATGAAACTACTTACGCAACAAATTCTCTCCGATGGCCAGCGTCGTGATCGAGGCGAATATAAATATCGAATTCTTCATCTTCGTTTCGCGCCACAGACAACAGAAAACGCGGCAAAAGTGACAGATGCAACGCAATGGCGGCGTGCGACTGACAGCGCGCGCTTTTCCCGCTCCTATATATTTCTTCGGCTGTTGCAAAAACGCGCTGCGCAAACGGCCAGCTCTTGTGACAGATGATGTTGATGTCACCGCTCAGCGTCTGCAGGCTATATATTTGTTTTAATAAATAGATCGTCGATAATATTTATAGATCGATCTCTAATATATTTTAATCGTCTTGATAAACAGGAAGATATTTTTTAAGCCTTGGAGCAGAACGTTATGTTTACGTACCGATTAAGATGATTCTTTATTTATTTAAAAAAAATGTAACACTTAGAAACATATTTTACTAGTTTAGAATATTGCAATTTTTGTTAATTTCTATTCATTTATTAAAATATTCTTTTGATCTTTATTAATTAATGTGTCAATTTAGTTAAAAACTAAAATGTGTTGTCCTTCAGATTTAATTTGTAACAACAATATTTAAAAAGTAACATAAGTTAATGCGCAAGTGATTTTGTCTGTTTTGTTTGTTTTTTCCGTCTTATTACAAAACGTGGATTAATGAAAGTACCGTATTAAGAACATTTTAAACCAAGTGCAAAATTGTTTTTATAACAAAACTAGGTTTTTCTCTTATCCTGGACCCAACTATGAAAAAACACCGAGACTAATCAAGTTTAGAATGTTTTTTTTTTTAATTCCGGTACTTAAGTTAGTCCACGTTTTGTAATAAGGCGGATTATTTTTTAACATCAGGAGTACAAAAATATACATAGGGTACGTTATCGAAGTACTTATTGTACCTAAAAGTTAATACATAACTTCTATGCATTCTACCAGCATTACAATTGAGACTACAAATATAGGCTATGATAATACTAAACTATTGGTCCAAATTGAAATATTTTTTCAATTTGGACCAATAGTCCCTGAGATTAGCGCGTTCAAACAAACAAACTTGTCAGCTTCATGATATTAGTATAGATAAAACCTTAAAGGCAACACATAAAAATATTGCACGAAATATTTACCATTCAACTTCATGCAACGGTCCACGATTTCGGCAACATGTTTCGGGTTATTTTCCATGAACTAAAGTTGCCAACAGTAACGTTAAAAAATGTTGCCAAATTAAATTATATTTGCAAATATTTGTTTTGACGCTGATGCGCTTCCACAAATCTATTCTTTGTGTAAGCCTTGAATTAAATATTATTTAGTAAATAATAATCAGTATATTTAAATTGTAAACAATCTTGATTATTAATTTATTTATTTAGGATCGCTCGGCATTTGGTTTCCTAAAATCGTCTAAGTGTTTGTTTTTTTTATGTCCAATGTTTTGGATTTGTAATAACTAGTGATTCTTTTCATCATTTTTATTAGAATTGAGTGTTTACATAAATACAATTATTGTGCCAAAATTTAACTTTGCGCAACCTATTTTTAATCGACTTAAAAAGGTACTCAATTTGTATGTTCCTATTTTTTGTGTATGTTCGGGCATAACCTTGTTATTTATGAATTTATTTATAAATAATCTGTTTATACATGACTAGATGGAACATGGAAGCTAAACATTTTCTATAAACAAAAATCGCATAAATACTCATTATACCGTTAGGAATCTTCTACTCGTAAGTCCCATCAAAATTTACAATCAAACACTTTAATATTATTTATGCGTATAGATTGGTGCTGTAAAAGTTTTAGAACAATCTGTTTAATATTTTTTTAATCAAAATAACGGAAAAAATGTATCAAGTAATTTTCAGAAAAAAAATAACCATGTTATTTTAGAATTTGTCGTAAAATATATGCATCATGAAGAATGGAGATCGGCACAGTGGCTAAGAATTTAGCTGCGGTGTCCCAGGCTGTGGGTTTGATTTCCACCCAGGGCAAATATTTGATCTACAAACAGTTATCGGATTAGGGTGTTTGTATGTATAATTAATATTTGCGAAACGCCGTTGTAACACAAGGCTAAATCTATCGAATCCAACCATTTATAACCACATGGAAAGCCTGGGCTTAAAACAGGCCAACCATCTGGTCATTAGAGTCATATATAGATACAAAAAGGAAATTACTTTCCCAACAACCCGATAATATAATAAATTATAATAGTTTTTTTTAAATAAAATATTTTTTTGACAAGAAAGTTGTAAGGTGTTGATAGATTTTTTAATGGCAAGGAAAACAAACGAGCAGACGGTTCACCTGATGGTAAGCGATCCCGTCGCCCATAGATACTTGCAGCATTCGGAGAGTTGCGAGTGCCTTGTCAACCTGAGATATTGGATAGAATAGGATTGGGTCGGGATTAAGGATTTGGAGAGGATAGGAATAGGAAAAGAAAAGAGTAAACATGGCCATCCAGCTTAACAAAAAGTCATGCATACTTTATTTTATGCCGACTATATAGACCGGTGATACTTCCCCGGGCGAGCACGACCGTAGAAGTGCAGCAAAAGATATTCTGCTTATTTTCAACGTGCAAATTTATCAGAAGACTATTATTATTATTTAGTGGCCTGTAACAACCAAAACTAAGTTATACACGAATTTAGTCTATGGTTATGCCTGCCAGGAATGTCATACGCGTAGAAACAATATAGTAAAATCATCAAAGAACAAAGAACATTTAAAAATAATGAATTAATAACAGGAAATATTTATAATCTTAGAAGCTTTTTATAAAAAAAAACTTTAACTGCCTTTTTGGCCTTCTGGCATGCCTATGCTTTGCTTCACAAATCATCTGATTACCCAGTTGCATCAAAATTAAGATTATCCATGAATCGGATAAGCATGTTATAAAGTAGGTCCTTTTCTTGTACTCTCTGGACGTGTCGGATATTAATCCTATCAAGCCAAATCTGAAAAAAAAATGAGAGACCTGTATCTGTACTTGTGACAGATTCTACAGGTAGTAGAGCATAACATGTTTTTACATCTTTCGTTGCACTTTTACGGTTAAACTCGCTCGGGAAGTCGGCATAAAATAAAGTATGCATGACTTTTAAGGTTGCCTGATCGCCATGTCTTTCCTTTTTCCTACTCCTTTGCCCTCCAAATCCTTAATCCTGATCCAATCCTATCTAATAAACACCTTCTATCCAATTTCTTAGGTTGCACAACGCACTCACAACTCTCCGGATGTTGTGGGTGTCTATGGGAGACGGGATTGCTTAACATCAGGTGAACCGTCTGCTCGTTTGTCTTTCTTTCTATAAAAAAATGTAGTAAAATACGACCAGGAGAATATTTCATTGTCTAAATATATACATTTAAAGAAATATATCTTTTTTCAAAAATCTGTAGTACTTATAAATATTGAGGTTGGATAAAATAAAAAGACTATGATTCTATCTTTGATGTCTTTTGCATTCGTTGTCGTGCTAAGATCAGCGCCACCTACCGAAAAAACAACGAACCTCATTCCAGCCTATTAATTAAAAAAAACCTTGTATCATTTTTATTTTTAAGGTAAATAGCGTTTCATGTGATAACACCAATGACACAACACATTTAATATTTTTTTGGCTGTCAAACTGTCCTGTCAACAGGAAAATAATGCCAATGTCAATCTAGGTTCTCAGAAGAGCGTATTTTTTTATTTGCATAAAATAAATGACTTAGCTGCGGGTATCTCACGCATACAAACTGTCGTCGAACGCACTAGAAATTACGCAAATCTACTGACCGTGCGTCAATTACTTCGATGAGCATAGACACTTATTTTGTATTCAATACATATTTTTTCCAGTATAGATTATATATTTCTATAGATATAATTATTATTTTCGTTTATGGGAAGAATGCTGTTGATTCTTAAACAGGCAGAAACAAACCATAGTATACTACACTTTGTAAGAAATGTTATTTTAAAAAGCCACTGCTAAGTTTCTTGTCAGCTCTTCTCAGCAGAATCTGCCTTCCGAGCTGGCGGTAGCTTCCTCTTATAATATGACAGTGTATGAATTAGACGTTTCATAAGAACGCGTAAGCGTCTATGTGAATTAGATATTTTGCATTTAAATATGATAGAAAATTGCAAGACCGATTTTAAAGGCCTTAGAACTTTCTTCAATTTTTTCTTACATTTGTCTCATATTTCTAATTTTTTTGTTGTTTAGAAGATATAATAAATAAATACTTGTACAGTATGTGAATATTTCATTAATAAGTTGGATTCCTTGTAGAAATATTGTTTTGTAAACTTTTACAAAGCAATATTTGAATTAGAAAGCTAGGAGTTACATTTGACTAAAATCAAGCTTTACCATTTATTTTTTTATAGCTTTGTCTTGTGCCACGTTGTTTTCTACAATTAGAGTATGCATTTCTTATTATTTTTTATCGGATGGATATTCAATCCAAGCTCTTCGGATATTGTAGTTATTCGTGGGCAAAGGTTATTGCTTGACCTTAAATGAACCGTGGGCTCTCTTCTCAATTTTTGTTTATCAAAAAATCTGCGATTTTAAATACTTTATTATAAAACCCAATGGATCCACCATCAGCCTGTCAACAAGGTCCGTGGCGCAATGTCAGAATTGTGCACTCATTTACCATAAAAAAGTCAATAATAATTTGCCCAGTTTTTGTTGCCTTTCATCACCCATGTTTTGTTAAAAAAATATTACAAAAAAAAACAACTAAAAACAATCTTACCTAATCTAAAAGCAACTTTATTTTGTGTATGTAAGATTGAATTTGGAAAATAAAAATTATTGTCATAAATGAATTTGACATGTAAAATTAAGAACGGTTTTTAACCGTTTTCAAAAATTTTCAATTCTCTCCCAATTCGAATGTATCCATTTTTTAGGTATGTTTTTGTGGTTGGAGCTGCGGGTTGATCTTATCCGCCCTCTGTACGAGACTCGGGGAGTACACCCCCTTTTCTCGGGCATTACTCGGGCTGGTTTTTCTCTGCCATTTATGAATTGATTTTTAAAATTCTTCTTTTCTGTGAAATGCGATAATTTTAAAATGTTCCCATAAAATATTTAGAAAGATCGGGTCAGTATGTTTGTTTTTTAAATTAAAATAACGGAAAAACATGTACAAGGCATTTGTCGTCGGTTTTTTTTCGTTTTCTGTGAAAATTTAGTCGGTTTTAGTTTAGAGGTTTTAGTTTAGAGCATAACATCCTTTCACAGCTTTTGCTGCAATTTTAAGGCCACGCTCGTCCGGGGAAGTACCACGGCCCTATGTAAAGTCGGCATAAAATAAAGTATGCACGACTTTTGGGGATGCCGGATGGCCATGTCTACCATTTTCTTTTCCCACTCTTATCCCCTCCAAATCCTTAAACCCGACCCATCCTATCCAATACCTAAAAAGTAAAAGTAAAGTAAGCCTATTTTTTTATTTTCCCACTGCTGGGCAAACGCCTCCTCTAAACAGAGGGTATTGAGCATAGTTCACCACGCGGCCTAAATGCGGATTGGCCAACTTCACATATCTGAGATTATTTTTTATTTCTTTTCAGATAAGCAGATTTCCTCACGATTTTCTGCTTCGCCGTTGAGCGCGTGGTAAATCAGCACTTAAAATTGCAATTAGGAAAAAAAATATCATTGGTGCCGGCACCGGCGATCGAACTCAGGTTCGCCTCAAGTAAACAGAATTGAAGGCGAGCGCCCGGACACTGAGCTACCACGGCTCTTAACTGATCCAATACCTATTCTATCTAATTACTCAGGTTAATAACGCACTCGCAACTTTCCCGATGTTGCGTGTGTCCATGTGCGACGGAATCACTTAACATCAGGTGAACCGTCTGCTCGTTTGTATTCCGTTCCATAAATAAATATATTTTTAATATTGACATGTTTAGGAGAAATACATAGATATGTTTTTATTCGACGGTCACATTTTATATTCATATTGTTATTGCGATTTTTTAATACTTTTTTTTGCTTATGTTTACTAATTTTTTGATGGTGGATATGAATGAATGAGTTTATTATTATTATTCAATATAGCTGCTAAATCTCATACAAAACTTAATCAATATTTAATATTTAGTTATTTATATGTAACTGTCCATTACGTATACCATATATTAACAGAAAAACATATTAGTGTCAAGATTTTTTTAACTAAATCTCGAAAACACTTTCCTTGTTTGGATTTTTGTATATATGTCAATATAAAGCGCAATTAATGGATTTGGATAAAATGTTAACACATTGATTTTCATTAATAGCCGTGGTAGCTCAGTGTACGGGCGCTCGACTTCAATTCTGTTTACTTGAGGCGAACCTGAGTTCGATCGATGGTGCCGGCACCAATGATATTTTTTTTCCTAATTGCAATTTTAAGTGCTGATTTACCACGCGGTCAACGGCGAAGGAGAAAATCGTGAGGAAACCTGCTTATCCGAGAAGAAATAAAAAATATTTCTCAGATATGTGAAGTTGGCCAATCCGCATTTAGGCCGCGTGGTGAACTATGCCCTTTACCCTCTGTCTAGAGGGGTTCTGCCCAGTATTAGGACAATTTGACAATAGGCTGTTACTTTTCTTATACGGATAGTTTATTAGCTGGTTTCACAAATAAAAAAAGAAGAAATCTAAGGCTTTATAGACAACTGCCAAAAACTTAGAACCAAATAAGAATGTTTCTTCATAACTATTTTCAAAGAAAACATCGAAACTTTAAACGCATTAGAAATGAACTTTTATTAAACAAATCCTTCAGATATTTTGATTTAAAAAAGGGACTGAAAAACCGATCTTCGTGAAAATTATGGCCCCATATAATTTTCGTAACTGTATCTTTTGAAATGAAAAAAGAATTTTAAAAATCGGCTCATAACTTGCTGTGATATCGGCAAAATACAAAACAACGTTCAGTCGATTCGACAACCTCATTCTTTTGTGAAGATGATTTAAAAATTTTAATCAGATATCTACTAAGTCAACTGTGGACGTACATTCCATCTCATTGTCGTTAGCAGATTTTCCTTCAAAATTATTCAGGATTGGTCTATACATTTGACACTAAAACGTTGTGAAGGATTAAGACATTTAATTATAAAAAATCATAAAAGGGCAAATCAAATGGAATGACAAATTTGCAATAAATTTCTTTAGTAAAAAGATAATAGAAGAATAGGTGATAACATCTGTTGACAGTTGTCTTGTTTTACAGTTATTTCCGTGGCCATGGCCAGTCTATTGTTATAAATTGAGAACTAGAGACATCAACTATAAAATAAAGCATTAGTTCTTTGAAAATTTTTAGTGGAGTTTGTGCGTTCTTAGAAGTGTAAGCTATTATTTTTGCTGACTCGTAAAATTAAAGCAATAAAACGCAGTGACATATCTCTCGTCTAGAAAAGTCTTCTTATTTTTGTGGCCGCCTAAAAAGAGTTTTTCGTGCGTATGTATTTATACTTATTACCAACGTGCTAACCTTTTTTTTATAACCTAAAAAGTCCTTACGTATATCTATGAGAATTTTGCATTGGTGTTTCGCTTGCATGTACGAGGTCAATTTATTACTACATTTGAATACGACGTGTAGCAAACTAGCTAACTCCATTTCAATAATTTTGTCAAGGGAACCATAGAAAATTGTAATATTTTCCAAGCTAAATACAACAAAAAATAAATTGAAGACGTAGAGAAAGCAGACACGTTTTCGAAGAACGATTCATTGAAATAATTTTGCCACCATTACATTAAAAACGTTTTCGAGTTGAACGCCTTTCGCAACTCCACGTTTTAGACAAAAGTGAAGTTAGCTGGTTTGCAAATTAAGCTATCAGTATGTTTACCAGATTTCGAAACGGTATGGCTAAGGAAAAAAGAAATTATTAAATACAGAAGTTATATTTGAAAGATCTTTACTGTAATACTTTAAGCTTAAAATAGGTCACATCGATAGCTTAATTCCTAAACCAGCTAACTCCATTTTTGTAATTTTGTCAGGGTAACCATAAAGAATTGTAATATTTTTCAAACTAAATGCAATAAAGAATTAAATTCATTGCGTAGAGACACTAGAAAGGTTTTCGAATAATAATTTATTTAAAGAATAATGATAAAAGATTTCAAACTTTTGCAAATCTTGTTTGTCTTTCCGAACTTCATGTTTTTGACAAAAGTGAGGTTAGCTAGTTTGCACAGCATATAGGCCAATAAACTAGTTTATAACTAACTTATTTTAGTTTTTAAATTCCACATTTAAAGTTGTTAATGTAATTTAATTTTTAAACGTTTTATTTATTTATTCTTACTATTAAGAAACTTGCAATTTTATCCACATTTTAAAATTAATTGGAAATGACAATATTATTTAACTGTTTTTTACTTATAAAGAATTATTTATTGCTAAATGTGAACAAGCAGTTAAAATTGGAGAAATTAATTTTTAAATGTTCGTCGGGTAACTTAAAACAGTTAATCTTACAATCATTTTTGTCTTAAAGATAATTAAGGCATTAACTTTAGTAGAAATACCATAAAGTTTAAATACCATAGACTTTTTTTTTCCTACATTTCCCATTTTCACATGGGATATAATAAATTATACTTGACTTATAGTGTCTTAAGAACATTCGCTTCCTATTTTGACACTTAATATTGTGCTTCTGTCACATGCATACAAATATATTTATTAATTGAATTCATTTAATAAAAATTAGTAACATTTTTTCTTTCTTGACATATTTTGTTCCTGTCTGATTCTTTTTAATAAATTTAAACGTAAACGCTTATACTCGAATAGATACAAATTAATAATGTTGATATCCGTCTGATGGTACTTTTTCGAAAAAAAAAATAAAAAAGCTTTTAAGTTTTGTGAAAATATTTAATATCATGACTCATTTATTGAAGGATAATGCCCAAACCTAGTACCAAGAATTCTCTTGCATCAATATCAAAATTATATAGTAATTACTTTCATAATTTTGAAGACTTTAGCGTGGAATTTAATTTAAAGTATAAAAGTATCAATTTTCCTTTACCCACATGACGTTTACGCAATCTGTCATAGTGATGTAGAATGCAATAGAAGATATTTTCTATGAATCAATTTTTCGAATTTATCAAATATCTCCGAAAACCGGGGTTTCTTTACGAAAATTACTTCTGTAGTCTTGTCTCTAAAAAAAACATGTTTGAACCTGATAAAACTTGGTACGGTTTGCCATATAAAAATGGGCAATGTTCCTTATATTCATACCTACGTACTGTTAAATTCCGTACCATCCATAGAGCAAGGGAACAGTTAGAATACTGTAACAAAATTTTTAATTTCCATTATAATTACATAGTTTTGATGGCTTTACCGTTACACACATCTTCTAAAACCATTATACACTTAACTAACGGTGTATCTTTGCATCTAAATCCAACAACGTCGTAAAAACAAAATTCACAGCGCCCGCGTTGATCGTGTTGTTTTTTATCGGCATATATTTTTTTCTTAGCAAAGGACTGTGTAGTTTAATAATTTTAATCACGCTTCAAATACCCCCGTTCTTGTAATATTTTTTTTTATTTGTATCCATAAATATGTACTAGCAGTAACAGCCTATTTTAAATGTTCCACTGCTGGGCAAAGGCCTCCTCTAGACAGAGGGTATAGGGCATAGTCCACCACGCGGCCCAAGTGCGGATTGGCG
>JAOCPS010514014.1:0-11509 GCA_025505425.1 Graphium colonna
AATAATAAAGTTAGAAAAAATCTCACAGAGAAAATTTCACACTAGACGAAGTATTTTGCATTGGGGCTCGTATAAGTAGTTAGTGCGTAGATCGGACTAAAATTAATGTGCAAGCATGCAGGATTAACAAGTGACACCAGGACATCAAACTTCTCAATTCGTGACCATGAACGCTGTAAAGGTTTTGAAACATCGTGTGATAAAATTTATGATAAATCGCGATAAAATCCGTAAAACATTTGAATTTCTTAGCGGTTTATTTTTTTAAATATCACCCAACGTTGCAAATGCCTTGCAGTTTTCGCACTCACGCGTAGAACTGAGTCGTTAGATGGCCTGATTTCACTACTTTGGCCAATCGTAAGCTCTAAAGTTAATTTAAAACGTCTAATGTTCGTGTACGCAGTGACGTAGCTACTGACTGAGGTGCGAAGTTGTGCCGTGCACAGGGACCCCCAAGCTCGGGGGGCTGACTAACTAGTTAAAAGTTTCCTTACCTCCAGAACATAAATAATAAAAATTGCAACTTTAATCATGGCAATTCATTGAGAAGAATACAGGACAGTCCTAATTCTAAATTCTACAACTATTCGAAACTGGACAGAAAATTTTATATATGCTTATGCTGTTTTATAGCCAACTCAAAAGATACGTCAAAGATACAAAAAAAAGTATTCGATCTTATACTAAAATTATGTTAGGAAAACTAAAATTGAAATCGATTCAATAGTGTGTTTTTAAAATCAAAATAACGGAGAAAATATATTTCAAAAGTACACTTTTAAGCAGTTTTTTGTAGGTTTTTTTTTTAAATAAACTTGTAACGTCATATAATAAAGTAATTAACATACAAACGCGCAATTAACCTTTTAGTTTATTTCGTTTTATCGTTTAATACCTATATTATTATTACTCATATACTTTATTAAACTTTTTACCTCTAGAAACTAGGCAATCACAAAAGCACTCGTGCACAATCATGTATTGGGTACCTTTGATGTGTCTTGTGTGATAAATCCTGAACAGTTCAGTTAGGGGCCCAGACTTTATTTTTGCACCGGGGTCCTTGGTGGTCGAGTTACGCCACTGCGTGTTCGTAGAAATGATTAAAGAAATAATCTCTCATTGAGATTGTCCCTTAGAAACTCAACTAAAAGCTCGAAGCTAATGTAAATGAATGCCCGTTGTTGGTAGAGCATAACATTTTCCTTATACCTCTTGCTGAACCATCCACACTGGATCGTGTTAGTAGTACAACTGCCTTTTACAGAAATCAACATGAAATTCAACGTGTATGACTGTTTATCTTGCCGGATGGCTGTTCATGTCTAATTATTTTTGCCACTCGTTTCCTCTCTGAGCCGTTAACATTTTCCTGGCCTATCCTAACCAATAAACCTATTCTATCCAAATTCCCAGATTTACAACGCAACGGATGTTGTGTCTGTCCTATTAGCGACGGGATGTCTTAACATCATCAAAAAACTACCAATATTTAAATATTTTGTATGTTAAGTTGATTCTCATGATTTTCCCTTGTCCACAGTGATGTCCAAGTTTGCGGTGCGAGTGGACGCAGCCGTATCTGCTTTAGGAAGTGGGGCAGGCGCAGGCCTGGATGAGAACGACTTCATTGACGCCTCGCGTCTGGTCTACGACGGAGTCAGGGAGATACGGAGGGCTGTGCTCATGAACAGGGTAAGTGGAAGAACTGAAAAGAGATGTAGAAAGACCACAAAAAAAAGGAACAAGAGGCACAGTAGATTAGACCTATATAGAATAGTACTAGCAAATGAAAAAATAAGGAACAGCGTCAAAATCTAGGGTCTTCGAGTATATAGAACTGAATTAGAAATAGGCGCTTAAAACATATATACTTAAATTTGGCAATCTATGACCTTCATCAGGTCACTGAGCGAGTTATGATTGGTTTGTTAAGACGTTGACTGCAGCGTCCTTGGTCGCAGGTCCGATTTCCAATTGGGGCAAATCATTTGTTCGATCTACGTATAGTTCTTTTGTATCTATATGTGATTTATGTTTGTAAAGCACTTGTTACACGAGACAAAAATCTGTAAGGTTTTGTTTCTAGATAGACAATTTATTTCATCTTGTGTTTTTTTTCCTTTAAAATTATATTTATTATTGAACACCTACAAATGCTATCAATTTTGAATTATGTATAAGTGTATAAATTAATGTTTTTAACTGATTCACTTTAAATTTGTGCATTGCGATATTATAGTGCATCCTTTGCCACCACTTCATGCAATGGCAAAATTTCTACTTATCCTTACTCGACTCTACAGCCCAATGGTATGGGACTTTGCTTTGTATAACCCAAGGACATGGGTTCGAATCCCATTGAGGAATAATATCTTGGTGTTGTTATTTCTTGGTTTGGTTGGGGCGTTGCGAGCTAATCACCTGGATTCCTGAGAAGAAAAATGATCCATGCGCCGCATTGGCATGTAAAAAATCGGTCTTGCAGCTGATTTCTATCCGGTCGTGCCGGATATCCCTCCCATTGGGCTACGAGAGTTAAGGAACAGAGAGTGCATGTGTTTGCGCCTAACACTTGTGCACTATAATATCTCCTGCGCAGCCGGCTAATATTTAAGAAGGTAGGCCCAGTGGTCGTAATTCCGAAGGACTTTATAAATTTACTCTACTTATCGAAATTCGACAATGACAGTATATTCTAGGATATTCATCATCTGGCATGAGAAGGTTTACCTTAGATATACTATAGATATCTCATTTGAGACCAATATGTCCAGGATGATGAGGATCTTGACCCCGAAGATGTGGAACTCGACGAGCACTACACCCTGGAGACCAGGAGCAAATGTGAGGGGATAGAACCCAAAAGATTTTCAGCTTGGGGTGTCTTAGTGCCATCGTCTGTAACCGTAGTGTGGGACTTGTCAGTGGTTTCTTGAATTATAATTTTTGTTGTCTTGATACGTCTGGATCTTTGTGTCTTGATGGTTTTTGGTGTTCGTGATACATGTGGTTGTATTGTTTATGTGTGTCGACACAATGTCTCACATCTAAGCCTACGTTTGCGGGACAGTTGTTTTTATTAGAAAACAGTAAATATCTATTTAGTTTTATAGTTTTTAGTGTTTAAAATTTTTATCACTACATACAAAATTATGTACTACAATAATGAGCATAAATAAGAAACTTTATACAGTTAAATAATTAAAGCCTTATAAAGTCGGTATAAAATAAAGTATGCATGATTTTTGGGGATGGCGGATGGCCGTGTCTATCCTTTTCCTTTCCCTTTCCCTTTCCTCTCCCATCCAAATCCTTAATCCCGACCTCATCGTATCCAATAAATCTATTCTATCCAATTTCCCAAGTTGACAACGCACTCGCGACTCTCGTATGTCGTATGGGCGATGGATCGCTTACGATCAGGTGACCGGGTAGACGCGGTCTAGTCTATCTAGTTTAAAACTAAAAACGTAATAAATTCTCTGATGTTCCGCTCCTATTAGTAATGGCGTGATGTTATAAAGCCTTCCTTGATAAATGGGCTATCGGACACTAAAAGAATTTTTAAATTCGGACAAGTACTTCCTGATATCAGCGCGTTCAAACAAACAGACTCTTCAGCTTCATAATATTACTATAGACTTCAGTAACCGACCAGGACTGTCGTAGGACTGACAAGGGTGAAGATGTGAGATTTTTTTATACATATATCGATAAATATTGTATTTAATATGTAAACCACTGACATGTCCCATTCATCGTTATGTGTAACCCGATCCTAATTTTTTATTGTGTTGTCATTTTGTCCGTCTATATGTCTGCATGCTTTGTGTAACGCGCCTTGAACTGGATCTGATTTTGTAATCTTTTTTTTATTGTCTCTTTCAAAATATCTTCGGTATTGTGAAAGTTTGCATCGACCACAATGACTTTGTCTATTTTATTATGCAGCAATAATAGTTTTGTGTGAACGTTTCGACAGTGTTACAGATTCATAATGAATTAGGATGATGGTTTGGTTGGTGCAATGTTAGGTGCTCCCCTCAGTTTCACTGATTTTGATAATTTGGCTTAAAAGTAAAGGGTCGCAGCGAAATGATATATATAGTTCTGAAATCCAATAATAATAATGATATATTTATTTTCCAATGTAGAAGCACATATACAATATTACAAGGATTTTTTTCTGGTGGTAGAGCATAACATCCTTTCAAAGCTTTTGCTTAACTTATACTCACCATCGTCCTCCACAAAGTCGGCATGAAATAAAGTATGCATGACTTTCTGGATGACCATTACATCCCTATCCCTTTCCCACTTCTTTCTCTTCCTAATCCTTAATATATTCCCGACCTGTCCTATCCACTAAATCTATTTTCTCCTATCTCCTAGGTTGACAACGCACACATAACTCTCCGGATGCTGTGTGTGTCCATGGGCGACGGGATTACTTAACATCAGGTGAAGCGTCTGCTCGTTTGTCTTCCTTTCTTTAAAAAAAGAATTCATTAATTACATTGGAACAGGCAAATATATCTTATAGCCCTCACACTAGGCCTAGCCAGTCTCGTGAGGACTACCTCTGAAGCTATGACTGAATTACAGGAAGTCAATGTAAAGAGTCACTTCCTTTCTGTAATATTATTACAGTAAGAATTTATGTAAGAAATTGTGATAAAATTTATAAAAAGAAATTATGTATGTATATTAGGTAGCAAGACTGTGTGCGTGTGTGCGTGCATGTGTGCGTGTAGTATGGCGTTAATTATTCATTAAAAATCTCTCATATACATAAAGATTTTTTTTCAAATGCAATACATTTGTTTAAAGATACTGGCAAATATTCAGCTTAACCAGTTGACTGATGCTGTTTCGTATCTAGATTTTGTTCACCTCAACCAATTTTGAAAGAGCTTATTCTAGTCGTTATTAGATTTCGAACAGCCTACCTCATAAAGAACCGGAGATACAGAGATAAAAATCTATAGTAACATAAGAAATTTGTATGGGGAAATCGAATTTTCTTATATCTTGAGAAGAGTGAAATTGAAATGACTTCCAGTGCTTGACGACAAATCTGGATATCAATAATTACCAATTAAAAAAAAGGGATAAAGCAAATTGGTTGGATAGAAAGGCCTGAGGAACTCGAATCAGATTCCATAAGTTATTTTAATATATGGTTTATATTTAAGCCGAACGTTAAATATGGTGAATGAATTAATTATTTATGACGACATACCACTGTTGAGGTTTAAATAACAAATTTAAAAACTTCAGGGAATTATCGCAGTTTATTTTTAAAATTCTATCACCTGATGTTTCAAAACCTTTACAATGAGCTCTAGGATAAGACTGAAGTATTTGATGTGCTCCAGTCACTTGTTAATCCTGAATACCATCATCTTATTCACATCCTAGTTCAATTTAACTTATTTTTCAAAAGTTATTACAACAGATTCAGTTGGAGGCGTGTAATTTTCATCTAGGGTGACATACCATCATGTTTATGGTACTAGCAAATTCGTGACGGTATTGTTTATGCGATGGTTTAATCCAAATTCTTAATCAATTCTTCTTCTTGCTGTTGCTAAACCGGTCATGGGTTTGATGCCCACTCGAAGCGATTGTTTGTATGCCCTACAGACAGTTGTTTCCCATCTGGGTGTTTGTGTTTCGATACCTTACTTCGCAAACCAGCTAAATCCATTTCAGTAATTTTTTTTTTCAGGAGAACCATAAAAAAATGCTATATTTATCATACTAAATACAAAAAAGAACTTCATCGCGTAGAGAAACCAGAAAGGTTTTCGAATAACTATTTATCCAAATAAATGTGATAACAAAACTTTCGCAAATCATATCTTTGCGAACTTCCAAGTTTTTGACGAGAGTGGAGTTAGCTGGTTTGCGAATTAAGGTATCGATTTACGTTTCTAAACTCGTCCTCAATTGAGTCGTATAGCTTGTAATGAAAGCATTTTTATACTTAAAAAAAAACTATTTAAACGGTACCGTCGCGAATGCAATTACCATGAGTAACCCAACACCCATCGCATGCTAAATGTGTTCGTCTGTCGGCTTGCATGTGTGCGTGTAGACCAGCGACGATCTAG
This sequence comes from Graphium colonna, assembly GCA_025505425.1. Taxonomy (NCBI): domain Eukaryota; kingdom Metazoa; phylum Arthropoda; class Insecta; order Lepidoptera; family Papilionidae; genus Graphium; species Graphium colonna. The sequence continues at coordinate 6,123 of JAOCPS010514014.1, forward strand.
ACACGGATACGGAGTTCGAACCCGTTGAGGACATGACCATGGAGACCAGGAGCAGATGTGAGTATCGACCATAGAACCGATGAATCTTCCAGTTCACACCTTTCACTTCACCTCTTCTATACTATACTATTTTATTTTATAAAAGATAATGGAGCTATTCTCAGATGTTATATAGATTCCTAAATATATTACGAAACATGCTTTGCTCTGTCTACCATAAGTTTCCTATAAGTATTTATCTTCCGAGAATTTTCCTTGAGGACTCTTTTCTAAATTAGAATTATCGGCTGAAGTTACTCTACTCTTTTCTCTTTCATTTCATACTGTTTCATGTTTCTATCATAGGACTGCTTTTCTCAAGCTCTATATACGTATTAATTGAAAGCGAAACCTTTTTCTTTGTCTTACGGATCTTCCAAATCTCTTCTTAGAGCTTTACTTGTTCTCCAGCTTGTCTAACCACCACTAATTTAAATGTTCTCTCTTTCATTTAAACAGCTTCGTGTATTTTTTGGCTAATCCTTACACTCTTTTCTTCATAGACAAGTTTTTATTATTACATACTATGTTCTTGGAATGGAACTATGCCCAGATCACAGATCAGGGTTATTGGTGAGTCACGTTCCATACGTTATGAATGGGGATCATGTATGAATAATAATAAAAAACGTAATTCATGTTCACCCTAGCGGACACGGCGTGAGTGGCTGGCGGGTAGATGAACTGCGGAGTGTTCAGTTGCGTAGGCGCCGCGTTGGACCGCCACGCTTCATTCATTTGTTGAAAAATTTCTGCTAAGACTATGCCCCTAATTTTATTACATAAATGTGATGGCAATCGGGTACCAAATGCTTTCCTTTAATATCGTAGTTGACTCGCCAATCATCCTGTGTATCTTTCGAATATACTCCTTCGAAACTTATTTCATCACTAATGTTAGTTAAAGGGATTCTCTACTCTTTCTTTTTTATTTATTGTTCCATTCAGCCACCATTTCCTACTTTAAGGGAAAGTCGAACTTCTTCTTTGCTTTAAGGTTTATCTAATCTCTTCGTAGATTTTAGTCCTTTATAAATAAGATCTTCATATATTTTGTCAGGAAACATATGGTTGAGATTAATATTCACTTCTATTAAAAATGCTCCTTTCCTGGAACAATAAAGTCTTCTTGTCTTTTTGTGCTTTATCCCTTTTCAGACTAATCTCATATTTCATCTTTTAACACATTGTCGCTTTTTTATTATTGCATGCACATATACATATATGTTATCTATGGTATCATATTGACTAAATATATTAATTCGTTTAAAGATTTTGAGGTAAGAATTAATATGGTGAAAACTGCATGACATTTAATGATTTTTTTGTTGTTAATAATTCTACGTTAATGTAACACATTACATTAACTTGTTGGTAAGACTTTTTTATCCAATTGACAGATAAAAAATTGCACACGGAAAATTTTTCGGCTTCCATTTCATTTAATCGATATGATTGTTATCCAAAGAGGCAATTTCATTAAAAACAAATTTAGATAATTTACCGTAACATCTTACAAGTAGTTCTTGCTGCACTTATACAAAACGATTAGGATCCAAGTGTTAATTAGGTAAAAGAAGATAAGGTTTAGAAAAGGAAATAACTAGAAGAAGAAGAGAGTAGCCAAGGTTAGATAGCGATTTGACAATCTCAAAAGTTAAGCTTATTAAATTTCAGACTTTGTATGTGAGAAGTGCTAGTGTCTGCCCTGCTTAAGATGGTCATTTAACTTTATTTTTTTAAGACCAACCTTTTTTGGCAACTATTTTAAATATAGTAACAATTGGATACTTATAAAAATGGATATCATCATCATCATCATCATAAACAGCCTTTTTCAACCCACATTTGGGTATAGGTCTCCCTTTGCTTTAAAAAAAATGGATAAAGAATGAACAAAATACCGCAGATTTTTTTGCCGGTTCTTCCACGGACAGGTCTAGTTTTCGAACCGGTGGTAGATTTTGACGTTCGTAAGCGCTTAAGAAAAGCCCACAAAAAATCAAATATTTTGAATTTAATTTTTTCATTGAAGGAAACTCAGTATTTACTCCATACGACATATTTTTCCATTACTAAGTCGGCATAAAATAAACTATGCATAATTCTTGGGGTTGTCGGGTGGCCATTTCTACCCTTACATCTTTCCACTCCTTTCCCCTCCAAATCCTTAATCTCAGATTGACAACGCACTCGTGAATCTACGGATGTTGTGTGTGTGTCCATGGGCAACGGGATCGCTTAACATCAGGCGAACTGTCTGCTCGTTTGTCTTTCTTTCCATAAAAAATATTTATCACATTTCAACACGCTTACTTTTTATTAACAGTAGTTGCCAATCGAGCAGGTTTGTCTGGGTATAACTAAAATAGATTAAGGTATAACTGTCCCCTGTGGACATACAGTGTACAAAGAACGTGAAAGAGGTAGTAACAGAAGGTGGAAGAGGTGCAACCTCAATCATATTTTAACCAATTAAATGATGATGATCAATGATGGGTGCAGCAAGAGCAGTATGATTTATACATGTTGACTGGTGGAGTCACTTTCAACATATTATTACAAGTCAATATTAATTGACCACTGAGTTGGCTTAATTGAAAGTTGAGCAATTATTGACGACACCCATAGGCATGGTAGAAGACACTGCGATAACGGCCGCTTTTCTGAGTCAATGAACTGTGCCCGCTGGCCATCTGTTCGCTGCCGGCATCGTATCCACGCTTTGTTTATTCATTTAAAAATTAGGTCGAAAACTATGCTCCTAATTTTATTACGTAAATTTGATGACAATCGAATACAGAGTGTTCTCCTCTAATATCGTTAGTGATTCACCAATCACCTGTACATTACTATCCGTAGAATCTGTTGTATAAAGATGTTTTATATATCCATAAGGTAAGTATGCAAAAGTACCTACATACCTGCCTTGGTTCAAAAAACTGTCTATTGAATATCTGCATTTGATATTGAGTTATTTATAAGCGATTTTGTGTTTGCAGCGAGTGCCCATACTGGAGAGCACGGTGTCGATGAGTATCCAGATATTAGTGGAATCACTAATGCCAGGGTAAGTTGGTGGACTTTAATTGATCTTTAGGTGAGGATTGGTGAGAATATTCACTAAATTAGAATGATTGTTAATTTTATTGTGTAATAGATAATTCGTTATTTCTTGAAGGAACTAAACCGTTGAATTATAATTTGGATGCAGCTGAATTTTATTGAGTTGAGGATTTTTCACAAAACTTTTTAGGAACCTAAGCGTTGATTGGGTACCTTTGTCGAAATTTGTTCATTAAATTTATTAGTAACTGAGTTGATGACTAAATATCTTGGTTTTGACTATAGACTTTAGTTTGATTGAAGGTTAGAATTGTCTAGAGATTTTTTCGAAATGTATTAAGTGATTGTGAAATAAATTAGTTTTAATTAGGAATTGTATGAGGTTAGGAATTTTTGGTAAAATTTGCGTGAGCCAACCCGTATAATTTAGCTTTCATTTGAAATACCATCGATGTGTAGATTTTCACTAAATCTATTAGGGACCACCGTTGGAATCGTAAATTGGTCTATAATCAGCGAATATAGTCTTTAAGTTTTGTTCAATACCTACTGCTAAATGCGTACATACGACATGATCGTTGGAAGTCGATCTTTATACCATTTTCTTAGATACCTTCTGCCATGTACGATTCTTCTGTGTAATCATTTTGAAGTGAAACTTCTTTAGCACCGTTGTGCTTTGAAAATCCGATGAAACGAAAAAGCGACAGTAAAAGGAAATAGACATTTTCATAAATAGGATTTAACCTGCGAGAGAATGAGATAGATTTCAAGCTTCGATCCAAGCGCTCTATGTATATATGTTTTGTTTGGGGACGTTGAAAAAGAGAGACTACTACTACTATTTCTCCTATCAAAGATCTGCTCTGCTCTTGTAATTTCTCTGATAGAACATGTGTCCATGGGTGGTGATCACTTTACACTTGTATACTTTTTAGTCAGTCGGTTCGGAATTCTCTATTTTTAAGGTTTTTTACCTTGTTTTATATAGTTTCTCCACATAACGCAAGAAAAATATGCGGAGAACAAGCGCAAGATCATCAAACAAATGTAATTCTTTCGTCGCAAAAAAAAAACTTTTTTTTTATTTTAGTCGCTTCATAATTGTTTTATATCATTTTCTATCCAATCGTAATGTAGGAAGCCATGCGCAAGATGACGGAGGAGGACAAGCGCAAGATCCTGCAGCAGGTGGAGTTGTTCCGTCGCGAGAAGATGACCTTCGACAACGAGGTGGCCAAGTGGGACGACGCGGGCAACGACATCATCATGCTGGCCAAGCACATGTGCATGATCATGCTGGAGATGACAGACTTCACAAGGTGAGAGTTATTGATGACTAGATGGATCCTTTAACAGGTAGCAGGTGGAGTTGTTCCTTGTTCCTGAGTTGTTCCAGAGAAAATTTTTGACAACGAGACCGACTTCACTAAGTGACAAGAGATCTGCTAAGTCTCCTTCTTCTCTTGTTTTTAACACTTACGTACGTTTACGTTTTTAACACTTGATATTTTAAATTAAACAACTTAAGGGTTTCTATCGCAGTTTATTTCCAAATTTTATATTGCATACCGTCCGCTTGAATATAAATTTTAGTCTTCACAGTAACTATATATAGTATTTTAGTTCTTAAAGGGTGTTATTTTTATTTATTTTTAGAGATTATTTTATTTATCGTTCTTCTTCTTTCTGGCGTTGATTCCGGTGTTTGTCAGGGTCTACCTTCCTTCTCAACTTACTCCACTTGACTCGATTTTTAACTTCCTCGAAAATCAGTCCGTTGGCTCTCATGCCCTGCTTCACGGCATCATTCGAGGGTAGTATAACATCTTTTCACGGCCCATGCTACACATCCACGCCACCCGGAGAAGCACCACCGCCCTTCACAAAGTCCGCATAAAATGAAGAATGCATGGCTTTTGGCGGATGGCCATTCCTACCCTTTTCTCCCACCCCTTACTTTTTTAAATGCCTACTCCAGAACCCATCTTTTTCTACCAACCGAAAAAAAATAGGCCTGATTTATGGTGTGTCTTCCTCCTTAGCTTCCTCCACTTAGTCCGATCTTTTACATTTACATTTTTCATCCTCGAAGGTCATGGTCTTGGTCTGTTAGCTCTCATGTTCTTCTGCACAACACCAGTCATCATGTCATTTCCCGCTTTAGACCGTCTCCCGCCCTTATCCTATATGTGTGTGTATATTCACTGCCGGCCAAAAGTTTGAGACCACTTTGTAAACAGGTTATAATTTGCAAAATATTTTAAATCTGCGTATGATAA
>JAOCPS010514125.1:0-11508 GCA_025505425.1 Graphium colonna
ACGCACTCGCAACTCTCCGGATGTTGCGTGTGTCCATGGGCGACGGGATCGCTTACCATCAGGTGAACCGTCTGCTTGTTTGTCTTCATTTCCATAAAAAAAAAATTTGTCCTATTGAAGTCTGTTTCGGTTTGCCAGGTCAGCTAGTATTGGCACAGACATATTGAGGGTCATTTGCGAATATAGATCACCGTCGGCATTCTCCTCGATGGGCTCGAACTCGCCGTCCTCCCATCCGCCGAGGGAGTCGCCGCTGTTCTGGTGCGCGGTGGGCCTCGAGGGCCCTCGCACGTAGGTCGCGTGCGCGTTCCCCGCCATCATCACCGCCTCCGACCACGTCGCGTTGTTCCACGTCTCCGACGGACTCGCCAGCTCGGCTTCGGCGCTCTGTCGGTTATTCAAAGCATCAATGCCTACTTGTGGCCAGGGCTTGTGCTTTTCTCAAAAAATCAAAAACACAATTATACTTTTTAAGTTCAAAAACAATAAAAAATTTTCACGCGCCATATTGTTGCTTTGTTTTTTTTTTCAATAAACAGCTTTCTATCTGCAAGCCAGTTCTTAATTTAAATAAAACATTTTATTAGATACCTTCTTAATTTTTCGAAATAAAAGGTCAGATATGGCCGCAAAACACGACAGATATGGATTTCCGTACAACTTTGCCGGCCGCTGCCCGCGTGTGTGTGGCCAGTGCGGCAATTTTGATTTATCTCGGGGAATATTGTCAAAATAATGGTAACATTTCCAAGCGTTTTTGGGAGAAGTTAGTTACCGGTTGTTCCTGGAGCGTGCCCCATTCGCCGTCCCAGTCGTCCTCGCAGAGGGCGCCTAGAGCGGGCGTCGCCTGCGCACTGCCGCTGCTGTTCGGGGACTTCGCACTGGCGCCCGTGCCTGCACCCCGAACAAAACGATCACGCGCTCAACTCAAATCGAATATACGAAACACTCTTCACTAATCCTACTTCTTCAAATGCCATCCTAAAGCATTTGAAGTGTCGTAAGAGAAGACGAAAAGAATAGAGAAGTGGTTTAGCGAGTGAGCAAAATCTCTTTTATTTCCAAATTAAAATGGGACGTTAAAAACTACTATATTTGTCAAATGGCGTATTCGCGCTCACGTTTAATCATGTAACTTTGTATATAGGCGACGAGATTAAGCGAAATTAAGTAATCTACCAGAGAAAGACAGAATTTGCAATATTCAAGCTTCCAGTACTAATTGTTCCATAAAGACCATCATTATATCTAACAGATTAAAAAGCCAAGACTCGTCAAATTCAAAATACGATTTATATAGGCGCTTGCTCCCTCTTATGAAAGATATGCATAAAGATTCGTTCATTACAAGCTGCCATCAGCTCGGAAAGCAGATTCCACTTAGACCTGGCGAGGAACTCAGCAGTTGCCCTTTTAAAATCATGTTGGCTTACGATCTTTTGAATACATATTTGAATTTTGAACCTGCGCGAGTGACAACAGTATTGTAAAGACACAGTTGTGTCATCAAAATATTCGGCAATGTTATATTTCTTCATTTTGAAGCCTTTTTTTAATTTTACATTTAAATTGTTTAAAAGTTAGATTATTTACTGTGGGATTCTACTATAGTATTTTAAAGGCTGAAAAACTAACGGAATCATGCATGTTTGCGTCGAGATTTATTCTTTATGGTAAGGATGACAAACGATCACCTTCACCTGATGTTAAGTGATCCCGTCGCCCATTAACACGCACAACATCCAGAGAGTTGTGTGTGCGTTGTCAACCTAGGAAATTGGATATAATAAGTCTTGTGGATAGGACGGGTGGGAAATATATTAAGGATTAGGCTTCCCAGAAAGTCATGCATATTTTATGCCGATCTTGTGTGGGGCGGTGGTACTTCTACGGGCGAGCACGACCGTGTAAGTGCAGCATAAGCTGTGAAAGGATGTTGGGCTCTACCACCTTAAAATACAATTACGATAGGACGAGATATCGATTACAGATATCACGATGTGGCATATGAATCGATGCCAAACATCATGCTTGCATTTATCGTTTTTTTAGACTTCATCCGACTTAAAGTGATGAAGAAGAATAGAGGATTGAGAGCGAAAGGAGAAAGGGGAAGAATGGGATAAGCTGCATCGTTAGCCGGGGATATTTTATGGCAGCTATGCGTTTAAGGACGTCATGTCCCTTCTCATGTCGAACGGATTATTTTTATAGATATAATAAGGTAAACATCTCCGTCACCTATAGACACACGCAACATCCGGCGAGTCGATAGAATGGGTCTATTGCATAGGTTAAGGTCGCGGGTAATGATCTGTTTTTCGAGGTAATCCCATAAAATTTTGACAAAAGTCGATTGGCATACTTTCCGTTTTAAATCAAAATAACCGTTATAAATTGTATTTTTATAGAAAGTGTGACAGACAAGCAGACAATGTTAAGTGATCCCGTCGCCCATGGACACACACAACATCCGGAATTCGGATTGAATAGGTTTATTGGAAAGGATGGGTTGAGATTAAGTATTTGGAAAAGAAGTGGGAAAAGAAATGGGTAGGAATGGCCATCCATTATTTTATGCCGACTTTTTGCATATTGCATATTGATTAAATGTAGTGCAGTAAGAGCAAAAAAGAATGTTTTTAAAACCTTTTCAAAGTCGACACAAAATAAAGTATCCATGACTTTTGTGGATGCCGGATGGCCATGTCTACCCTTTTCTTTTCCCGTTCCTTTCCCCTCCAAATCCTTAATCCCGACCCCATCCTATCCAATAAACCTATTCTATCCGATCACCCAGGCTGACAATGCACTCGCAACCCTCCGTATGTTGCGAGTGTCTATGCGCGACGAGATCGCTTGCCTGCTCGTTTGTCTTCTCGTTTGTCTTCCTTTCCATTGAGAATTTTGATCACTGAGAGCGATTTTCACAGCTGAGAGGTTTTTAAAGACCCACCCGCGCTCGAGTCTATCTCGCCCCAGGCCGTCATGTCCCAATGCTCGGGGTCGTAGTCCGAAGCGGACTCGCTGTGCTCCAGTGACGTCATCGATGTCACCGATGACGTCGTCGTCGACATGCTACTGGACGACGGTTGTTCTGGAAATACACATGCCAATATTAAAATCGTTTAACAAGCGCCACACTTTTATACAAACACGAAAATTCTATTTTTTTTTTTAAAAAAAAAAACTTTCATAGGTCGTGCAGTGCTTCAAGACGAAACGAACGAGCCCATACTTTTCGCGTCGTCTAATTAGAACAGTGATTCCCAAAGTGGGCGTTAGCGCCCCCTGGGGGGCGTTGAAGCAACTTAGGGGGGCGCTAAACCTCCCGCGTTCATATAAGACGGTGTTTGGGTTTTTAAATTTGGCTCTAGCGCTCCTTCAGATGATATTTAAAATTTTAGGGGGGCGCTAGATGTTTTTTTTTTCTAAAAAGGGGGCGATGGACCAAAACAGTTTGGGAACCACTAAATTAGAAGGACCCCATCAGCTCCAAGTTATCACAATATTGCATTGTCACGCAATAAACACGCGCGTGCAAAATTTCTGCTTAAAACATTTGATGTATGATGTATTTTCAATCATTTTCATTAAGAAAGTGCTAAACAGATTCCAAATTGTGCACTTTTAATTTTAAAAATACACATGGAAACAATTTAATAAAAAATAAAAAAAAAACATATGAATTGTCCATTTTTGAACTTGTTTGAATTAAAAAAAAACTTTACAGATATTAAGCAGTTCACTTTTGTATAGTGGACCGTATCAAGTTTAAAAGAACCCATTATAAAGTCTGAATAAAATAATGTATGCATGACTTTTGGGGATGCCGGATGGCCATGTCTTTTTCTTTTCCTATTCCTATCCTCTCCAAATCCCTAAACCCGACCACATCCTATCCAGTATACATATTATACCGATCTCCCAGGTTGACAACGCACTCGCAACTCTCCGGATGTTGCGTTTGTCTATGGCCGACGGAATCGCTTACCATCAGGTGAGCCAGGATAAGAGAGAAACTTAGTTTTGTTCTAAAAATAATTTTGCACTTGGCTTAGAATGTTCTTAGTACGGTACTTTCGTTAGTCCACGTGTTGTTATAAGGGGATCGAGTTTATGCTCGTTTGATTCGTCTCGAAGAGCACTACTATACGCGTAAAAAAGCTTGTGTAAAACAGTATTTTTATTTGAATTTATTTTCATGTTTAATAATAATAATAAAAAAAACATACGTTTTGGTAATAAAAGAATGTTGCATTACAATGCTAAATCACTAAGATTTATTGACAAAATAGAGAAGGATCAACATGTTATTTTTAAGTCAATGTTTCGTCAGTGCGAACCTAAGGTTAGTTATACACACAAGTGTTGCTATATACAAATTATTCTTTGCTTAAAAAAAATCATACAAACCTAAAAAAAAACATTACTATGACACCAGCTTAATATAAGCTATTCCGTGATGTAGAACAAAAAATCAGTCTTCATATGCGAAGTGATTGAAGTATTAATATACAGGATGATTGGTGAATCACTGACAATATTAAAGAATAGCACTCGTAGTCAATTGTCATTACATTTATGTTATGAAATTAAGGGCATAGTTTTCGAATAATAAAAAAAATAAATAGACGAAGCGTCGATATGATGCCGGCAGCGAACATATGGCCAGGTGGCGCAGTTCATTGACCTGAAAATGGCGCAGCTTTAGCCGCGCCTGCCAGGGTGCACATGGGTTTCGTAAATAATTACTGAACTTTCGATTAACGTTTCTCAGTTGTCTATTAATATTTAGTTTTAATATTACATTTATACTTCATATATCCTTGAATATTGAAGGCGATGCATCAGTCACTCTGTATTGGTCAAAATATAATAATAAAAATATTTACATTGGTTAAAAAAAAATAACAAATGTCCCGTTTACTTAAAGAAGAAATAAATTACTTAACTTCGTAACTTTAACTACTAACTTACCTTGGTCTTAGCTAATTTAAAATAAATTTCTATCATTACATAGAATACGCTGTGTTGCCAGCATCATTTTTAAAACTACATCTACCCATCTTTTATCTATCTTAAAAGATAAATTTTGTTAATATTAGATACTTTATATTAACGTTATTTTTTGAAACTGCTATTCTAAGGACTTAATTTTTTTTGTTTTTTTTTAAAAAGCCGCACACAGATTAAAAACCAACAACAGCGTAAAGAATATGCCACTTGTATGAGTATCATAAAAAATAATTAGTGCTGTATAGGCTGTTCTGAGTCGTAAACATTTTTTTTAACTAATCATTGTATAATTTGATAGTCTTAATAATTAGTTAACATAGCTCTTATGGGTCGTTTGCGCCATATTGCTAGATAATATTTAAACTAAATTTACCTTCAAGTCGGTCGCTAAATCTGTTTAGCGAACTGTCAAAATTTGACACCCAACATCGGTTCTTCATGTAAACGTATTTACTTAAATTTGTTTAGGTGACATTTAAATGAAATTTTGTGGAAGCTACCCGTAGTATTTTACTGACTAATTAGGGATCTTTTGACAATGTGATCTATTATTATGCCTAAGAAAACTGTGTATTCAAGAAGACCTTGCTTGAATTTCACGTCTCATCTTATTTTTCATCTCCAACCTCTGTAGATGTTCTTTTTTGCTTATTCTAACTACCCTCGTGTACTTTTTGACACCTTTGGCAATCTTTTCCCCTCCTCTAGATCTAAGACCGGAAGTGGATTCCTTTCCACCGGAAGCGGATGTCTCCTCTGTCATGGACACGCCGGAAGTTGTCTCCAACGGCTCCAAATCGGAAGTGACGTCGTCCGATATGCCTTCCCGCGATATCCGGTTGTAGATCTTCAAAAACTGGTGGAACTCAACATCTCCACCTCTGACATTTTGAGCGTAAAATTCTCTTAAAGACTGGTCGCACCTGTGTCTATTCACTATGGGACCTGGGATCGCGTGTCTATTTGGAATCTTTACTTCTTCAACATTTGGTATGTCTTTAGAAATTCTTTCAATTTCACTATCATGTTCCACGCTTTCTTTGTCTTTAAGCGAAATCCTTAGCAATTTTCTTCCAACTCTCTTAGTCCTAACAAATCCTCCATTCAAATCCTTTGCACCTTCCATTCCCCCGGTCTTTCGTATTTTATCAGGCGCTTTTCCAACTCCTTTTGCTTTCTCATTTCTTTTGGTGTTTCCCTTTTTATTTGCATCATTAATTTTATGTTTCCAAATCTTCGGTTTGAACGGTTTAGCGTCAGGGTCGTGGCGACGCGTGTGCAGCTTCAAAGCGCTCAGGGTCTGACAAATTTTCGGGCAGTCCTCGCACGGGAAGAGGATTTTGGTCCCATTAGCTTTAGCCACTCTACTAAGGTTTCTCATTTTGGATATATAGTCGTTGGGATCTTTTTGGTTCCTGAGCACATATTTTCTCTCTCTTATTTTCGTTTTATTTGGATTGTTTGCATCGAACTGTGGCAGTATAAAATCTTTGACCGAGACGCGTTCCTTCTCCACTACCCACTCGGTTCCCTTTTTGACTAGCTTAGTTTTGGCTACTGTCAAATTCTTCTCTTCCCTGTTTTTGTTGTCGATTTTTATATACGCTCTTTTATTTAAATTTTTTACGCTAGGTATTATTTGTACGTTGAGCTCGCCGCCGATGTCGTAGTAGTATCTGGAGCCTTTGGAATTGTCTTCGCTGTCTTTTATTGTGCCGTGCGGTATGTTTATGTGCACATTGTGCACCAATATCATGTGCCTTTTGAGGTTCAAGTTGGTGACGTAATCGCACATTGGGCACTTTTTTAGCATCTTATCGCCGCATAGCTCGAAGTGTTGCTGGCAGTGCTCCATTAGCTTCGATTTTGTTGGGAACAGCTGAAAAGTAAACCGATTTTATATGGTGACTGGTGGATCACTAACGATATTAGAGAGCACTCGATACTTGATTGTCATTATAATTATGTGACAAAATTACTGGCATAGTTTTTGACCAAAGGACAATGCCCATTTTTATATGGCAAACCGTACCAAGTTGTATCAAGTTCAAACATGGTTGTTAGAGACTAGACTTGTTATATTAACTAAATTCGTAAAATTGATTCATAGAAAATAGCTTCTAGTGCATTCTACATCACTGTGACAGACTGCGCAAACGTGATGTAGATAAAGCAAATTTCATACTTTAATTAAATTCCACGCTTGAAATCAAATCCATAGAGCCAAAAGTCTTAAAAAATATGAAAATAATTACTAAATAACTTTGATCTTGATGCAAGAGAATTCTTGCTACTAGGTTTGGGCATCATCCTTTGTATTGAATAAATGAACGAAGTCACCCCACCCGAGTTGTGTCCGCCAGCAAGACCATGTATTGCGTCATTATTTATTAAACTTTTGATTATATTTACTGGGTGGGAAATTGATATTTGTTTTTACTAATATTTTTATTATTCATATATGATTTATACATAACGTCCTCGAATATTAAATGTGATTCGCCAGTCAATTTATTGTAGATTGTTAAAAAAATAATTTACAAATTTAAATACTTCTTTATTCTAACAATTTAATTATTTTTAATTTGTTTCATTTCGCAAAAGCTATAAAATAATGTTAAAATATCACAATTTCACATCAATTACTTAGAATAAATTAATTTTATAGGAAATATCATTGCAATAACACCTTAGGTCACATTTTCTTTAAATATTTAAAGTTACACCTATCAATAACTTACCTTAAAGCACACGTAGCATTGGTGCGTGTTGATCTTCAGTTTGCCAACTTTTTTACCACCATCTTTGTCTATTTCGTTGTCATTACTGTCTGTCCCATTGTCATTTATATTTTCATCATTAGATGATTCCTCTTTATTATTAGATTCCTCGGCATTAACAATCGAATATTTTACTGTAGAGTCACTATTACTTGTATTGTCAGATTTGGTGTTTTTCAAAAATTTCACTGTAATTCGTTCTGTAATAGAAAAAGCGTCGACGAGTTCACAGCCTGCATGAAAATTTATAACATGTTGTTTTTTGTCCGGAAAAATACTTATTATTTAAGAAATAGTGTCAGGCATCAATTTAATACAAGAAATGACCTAGCTTTCGCCTTAAGACAAACAAATCATTAATTTTTAGGTGGTAGAGCATAACATCTTTTCCCAGCTTTTGCTGCACTTCTACGGCCGTGCTCGTCCGGGCAAATACCACCGCCCTTTATAAAGTAGGCATAAAATAAAGTATGCATGACTTTTGGGGATGCCGGATGGCCATGACTACCATTTTCTTTTCCTATTCCAATAAACCTATTATATCCAATATCCTAGGTTGATAACGAGTTGCGAGTGTCTATGGGCGACGGGATCGCTTACCATCAGGTGTCCCGTCTGCTCGTTTGTCTTCCTTTCCATAAAAAAAAATCATGGGGCTAGGTGACGCATATATAATAAAATTCCGTTTGACAAATTTAAGAACAAAACAAGAAACACTCTTGCACGTAAAGCTTACTATACTATTAGAGAATGATTGATTATTGAACAGGCAAAATAAATTATTGTTTAGTAGATTTTGTAAGATATATTATCTTCAATGAGCAACTGCTGAGTTTCTCTCCAGCTCTTCTGAGCAGAATCTGCCACATGAACTGGAGGTTGCATCACACAGCATGATAATGTAAAAAAAATAATGTATTAGCTGTATACCCACCTTTCTTGGGTCCTTCTTCTATAGCCCGTCTTATTCTCTCGTTGTACAATTTCCTAGTTTCCTCGATTTCTACAATCTCTTTCTCCTTGCGAGCATTCGTCACTAAATTATCCAATTGTTTTTTCATATTCTCCTCTAGAGAAGTGTCGACTTCCACTAACATTTGAGATTGGTTGCCTTTGAATAATACAAATACAATTTTTTCAACTTACAAACTTGTTTTTATTATTTATTAATTACTATTTTTATTTAATCAAACTCCATAGGACACTCATTCTAAGATAAAACATCCGTGACTCATCTTCTCGAAGACTAACCAAATGCGTTTGAGAGATTGATTATGGTGCATGCAAGGATAATTTGTGTAAATCTAATTAATACATCACCTCCGTACCCTAGTGGTATTGGCCCTTGATTTGTAAACCGGAGTTCGTGGGTTCAAATCCCATTGAGGGACAACACCTGGTTGACAACATGTAGGCGTACAACTGTGCAATATAATATCTCCAGCGCAGTTGGCTGATCTCGGAGTAGGTTGGTCGCCGTGGCCGTAAATTGGTCAGGAGGATTTTTTTTCATTCATTCCCTTGCGCTTTATCCATAATACACACATAATACACATTAGGCATGCAAATATTATGCACTACTTTATATTATCACAAGTTGTACTCTGCCACGTTTCGCTTTAGCACATTTAAAATCCATGTAAAACTTGCCAATGCCATCTAAAACTTTTTGAGATTTCATGATTTTTTGGATTTTTCGCTTCCATACCTTAGTGGGCCTTTGCTCTGTAAACCGGAGTTCGTGGATTCAAATCCCGCGAGTTAACAATAACTTTGTGATGTTGTTTCTTGGTTCAATTTGGTCAATTCCGGATCATTCGATTGCTCGAAAAGAAAGATGGTCCAAACGTCGGATGGGCATATAAAAAGTCGGTTCTGCGCCTGATCTCTCTCTGATAGTTTGGGAAATCCATCCCATCGGGCTATAAGAGTAAAGGAACAGAGTGCACGTGTGCGTACACAGACCCACGTAACATATTTTAATATGAATAATATTTTAAAGCGGAAGTCACGTTAACTAAACATACATAAACACATAATTCCATTGGTGTATTTTACAATGTGTCGAAAGCCTTAGACTGTCTAGACCACAAAACCATATATCTCAAGTATACTAAGCTTTTGCCATATTCCAGGCACTGCTTTTAATATTTTTGCTTCTCACTTAACTAATAGGATTCAGTAAGTTGCCATAAAAAAATGTTAATTATTCATTATTTTCCAAATGGGCTTTTCGCAAGGATCTATCTGTCGCCCGCTTTCATTTTTAGTATATATTCATAATATCTCTTAATATGTCACAGACTTATGTGATATCGTACTCTTTACTGATACTACTCCGCTTGACAAAAATATAACAAACTATGTCGAAGTAAATATTACACTTCCACATATGCTCCACTGGTTTTACGATATCATACCAAAAATATTAAATGTACTCAAATGTGTCTTCCCTTGTATCTTCTTACAGTATACGTAAAATATTACAACCACGCCTTACAATATAAACAAAAAGGACACGCAGTAGCTAGGCGGACCCAAGTTTGAATCCCGGTACCAATGAAATTGTTAATTTTGTAAAACATCGTGGGGAAAACTGCATATCTGAGAAATAATAAAAAAATTCTAAGATATGTGAAGTTCGCCAATCCGCATTGGGGCCGCGTGGTGCACTATATCCTTTACTATCTGGTCTAGAGGTCCTTGTCCAGCAGTGGGACAATTTGAAAATCTCTTCACGCCCACGATTGACTAGAGCCGCCTCCATAGCCTAGTGGTATGAGCTCTTGCTTTATAAACCAGAGGTCGTGGGTTAGAACCCCGCGGGGGGATAAAGTTTTGGCGTTGTTGTTTCTTGATTGGATTATTGCATTGGCAATACGGGCTGATCACCCGATTGCCTGAATATAAAGATGATCCATGCGTCGGATGGGCATGTAAAAAGTCGGTCCTGCTCCTGATCTCTCCGGTCATGTCGAATATCCGTTCCATTGGGCTTTAAGAGTCAAGAAACAGAGAGTGCACCTGTGTCTGCGCGTACACTTGTGCACTATAATATCTCCTGCGCAGTTGGCTGATATCGGAGCAATTGGGCACCGTGGCTGTAATTCGGTCAGGAGGACTTTATTAATTTTATTTATTTGACTAGAGAATGCCAAAATGGCATTAAGTCCGCCAATTGTAAATTAGGATATTTGAGGATATCAATAAAGATTAAATAAATAAATGAATAAAATAACTTACCTCGTAATTTCTCATAGTTTATAGAATGCTGTTCGGCCATAAGTCCGTCTAATATCTTCTCCGGATCTTTTTCTTCGTTTTGATCATTTTCAAGTATTTTAGCAACGTCTTCTCCAAAGACACGCTTCGAGTATTCACATTCTTCTCCATTCTGATATCCTTCTTCGATATCTGTAATTATTATTTTCAAAAAATAATGCCCAAACCTAGTAGCAAGAATTCTCTTGCATCAAGCTCAAAATAATATAGTCATTATTTTCATAATTTTTAAGACTTTTGGCTTTATGGATTTGATTTTAAGCGTGGAATTTATTTTAAAATATAAATGTATGCATTTTAGTGATACAGAATGTAATAGAAGCTATTTTCTATCAATTTCTTTTTTTTTCTTTTATGGAAAGGAAGACAAACGATCAGACGGTTCACCTGATGGTAAGCGATCCCGTCGCCCATAGACAAACGCAAC
>JAOCPS010514235.1:0-11508 GCA_025505425.1 Graphium colonna
TATGCATGACTTTTGGGGATGCCGGATGGCCATGTCTACCCTTTTTTTTCCCACTCCTATCCTCTCCAAATCCTTATTTATTTCCTTCCTTATTGTGTACTAAAAATAGTTATTTCCTAAAAATAAAATGAATTATTTTTTCTTAAAATCCTACTTTACTTCCAAATATTACCGAACTGAAGAGTTTGTTTGGTTGAACGCTCATATCTCAGGAACTGCTGGTCGGAATTGAAAAATTCTTTCGAATTTTGGATATCCCAATTATCGCAGAAGGTGCCAGAATATAACATCACGCTATGACCAATAAGTGCGAGGCATCAATGGAAAATGTAAAAACAGAAAATTACATGGAGCGGCTAGATTTGCTCGTTATTTTAAGTTTAATTTTATAAATTATTTTAATAGAGAACTATTCAAAATTATGACATGATAAAGGATGACAAACAAGCAGACGGTTCACCCGATTGTAAGTGATCCCGTCGCCCACGGGCACGCGCAACATCCGGAGAGTGGCGTGTGTACATGGGCGACGGTTTAAGTTGTAAATGTTGTTGGAAATTGGATAGAATAGGTTCAGTGGATACGATAAGTCGGGATTAAGGATTTGGTTCCTCCAATAGGAGTGGGAAAAGAAAAGGGTAGACATGGCCATCCGACATCCCCAAAAGTCATGCGTACTTCATTTTATGCCGACTTTATAAAGGGCGGTGGTACTTCCCCGGGCAAGCATGGCTGTAGAAGTGCAGCAAAAGCTGTAAAAAGTTGTTATGCTCTACCACCTCTGGTGGTGGTGATCTGACTGATCTTGATAAGGAAGATAAAAATATTTTCTTTGTGTATTAATTTTAAAAAAAAATATATATAAGTAATGAATTTAATTATATGATATAATGATTTGCATGCTTAATGACGTAAGATTTACCTTTTTGTAGCTAATTGGTGATAAGCTGTTAACACGTACCTGAAAATAAACAAAAAATAATTAACACAACTTTATCTAAAACTATTTCAATATACAGGTAAAGAAATAACATAGAAATGAGAAAGGAAGACGTTAGAAATTTTAAATAATGACGTACGAAAAAATCGTAAATCTTTTCGACGACGACCGGTTGGCGCAGTTGCTAAAACTTTAGCTGTAGCGTCGCAGGTCGTGGGTTCGATCAACATTTGACTTCGACAAATATTTGACCTAAATATAGTTGTTTCAGAGGTGGGTGAACCTAAGCGTGATTTATGTAAAACGCTCCAGTAACATACATAGTTCTTACAATAAGGGCAGCGTTTTGTTTAAGGAAAGAGAATTAAAGGATCTATACTAATATTTCAAAGCTAAAGAGAGTTTCTTTGTCTTTTAATGTTGGATAGCCCATTTTTCGAGGAATCCTAAGGCTATATAACATCACGCTATGACCAACAGGAGCAGTGCATTGACGAAAAATTCTGCGAGCGGAATAGCATGGAGCAGCTAGTATAAAAGAACCCTAGTATTGGGAAGTAAGGTATATGCAAAGCTATTTCAGTAGATTAATTTAGACTGTACAAGGCCGTGAACACAGGAGGTTCCATTATCACGTGGTCACCCTCTACAGGGCCAAGATTAACAAGTGACAATTTAGGGCCTAAACACACAAGCGGTCGAGGCGCGCGTCTAAGCCCCTAATCCCGCTTTAAGCCGACAACACTGCTATGTAGTGAAAACATGAAAACCCGCGCCTTGAGGTTTTCCGAAATCGCCTTATGTGAAGCGGGAAATTCGTTATGTTTGCTTTCAACCGACCTCAAGAAAGGAGCAGGTTCTCAATTCGGATGTTTTTAATGCATGTTCGCGCGTATATCCGCTACCTATGAAAGGTAAATTAGCCGCAGTTCAGTTTATATTAAAGGTAGCATTTTGAATAGGTCGCGATCAATTCCCGACCATTCCGTCCATATGGAAGTTTCGTGAACAGCCACCATTATACACGCATGTCGATACAAACCGATAACATTTTTCCCTGGTAAAAACCCTAAAGGCGCCGGAAGAAAATTTTCACTTCAAAACATACCATCTTATTTTTCCAGGCTTTATTCCCAAATTGAGCTCGGCTTCAAGACCTCAATTTGGGAATTACTGGGGACTGGCATTTGACTCCCGCAAACCAAAGGGATACAGTTAATTCGAGGGATTAATTAAGACCTTTTTTACATGCCCAACCCACACATAGATCCAACCAAGAAACAACAAAACAAAGTCGTTGGCCGCGCGGGATGGAACCCAACCTCCGGTATCAAGGGCCCACACCACGGGGGCGGTCATGGTTGGTATACTTCAAAAACACACCATAACAACATAAATTACATCACACAAACTCGTGTACGCCGCGGCATGTTCGACAATTTGTTATGAACACGAGCCAAGTAAACAACTCTTGCCGCAGCTCGGCGAAGTTTTAAGAAGCCATTATTCCATATTAAATTTATTAGATACGGGCGCCTAATTCGGCTTGATAACTCTGATGGCAACTTCCACATCAGCCATTAAGTACGGTGTACAACGTATTAATTATTATTAGGGGAATGATTAATTACTGCGAGAATTTCGCTTAACGATAACGACGGAGTTAGGATTCCGAGTACTGCTTGCGAGATATAATTTAGCGAGGTTTAATTATTAAGATGACAAATCTCAGTTGATCAAAGGTTAACAATGTGTGCTTGAGTGAGGATTAGATATTTATTATCTGAGGGTACAAACGAGTAAGCTTTTACCTCAAATTCAAATTATTTTCATTTACAGAAACATGGTACATAGGAAGATCTTCAAACTATAGTTCATACATATTTCGCCGACTTGGCATGCAAATATTTATATACTAATTAATGATTATATCGAATGTCACAATTAACAGATAACTAGTCCCTATCCAAGCTCATTTATACTATAAATGCAATTTTCATGAAGCCATTCCTTCAATTTCTTTTTAAATTGGATGTTATTGGACATTTTAATTTCATTAGGTATTTTATTAAATATTATAACGCACATTGATATACCTCTCCAAATTATACCTATTTTGTCAGGTCGTAGAGCATAATATCTTTTCAACGTTCGCGCTCGCCGGGGGAAGTGCCACCGCCCTTTATAAAGTCGGCATAAAATAAAGTATGCATGACTTTTGCGAATGCCAGATTTTTTTCCCACTCGTATGTCCGCCAAATCCTTAATCCCGACCCATTCCTATCCAATAAACCTATTCTATCTACTTGCAACTCTCCGGATATTGCGTGTGTCCGTGCTCGTTTGTCTTCATTCCATTAAAAAAAACCTTTTATTTTTTTATGTTCCTAAGTAAGTTAAAGTTTACTACAAGTGAAACAGTGTAGAAAACAAAATAGACAAAAATAACATCCCAAGAATTATATGAGAGTCGTCCAGCTGCAATAGGATGACCCAAAAACATTGATCGTGGACGAAAGGAGAATTCATCGTAAAGTCTTCCGTTATACATAAGTGATAAAAAGAATATTTTTTTCTTTCAGCTCGAAGACAAAAAGATAAAAAAAATCCAAGTAAATCATTGCACACACATAAAGGAACTTATAGGTTCCTGGAATAAAGTGCAACAGTTCTTAAAAGTGCGTGTCGATGATTACTCCTAGCAATATTAAATATTCCACGAAATAGAATACGGGAAAATGTTAAGATCGTCAAATCGTAAGACAAAGCAACGACCAATCTTCCGAGACGTCATAAGTAGGGATGGACCTTGAATCATCGATGCCGGTCGAATTGGTGCCATCGATATCGTTGCCATTTTAATTGAAGCCAGCGGTATTTCCGGACCGACACGACTTAGGGACCTTCAAGAAGAGAGCCTACTCCTAGTTTGAAAGCTGGAAACGCTTTTGTCATTCCTCTGGTGTTGGGGCAGTGTGGATTCTGCCTGAACATGGGCGGTAAACCACTTGCTTATTTGCCTCCTTCCCGAAAAGAAAAATAAGTAATGATGAGCCTTGAATCATCGATACCCGTCGAATTGGCTCCATCGATATCGTTGCCATTTCAATTGTAGCCAGCGGTATTTCCAGACCGACCTGACTCAGGGACCTTATAAGAGAGCGTACTCTTAGCTTGAATTGGAAACGCTTTTATCATTCCTCTGGTGTTGGGGCAGTGTGGATTCTGCGTGAACATGGACGGTGAACCACTTGTTCGTTTGCCTCCTTCTCAAACAAAAAAAAAATAAGTAGGGATGGGCGTTAAGTCATCGATACCGGTTTGTCGAATTGCCTCGATTTTAGCATGACAAAGCGCGGGTCGGCGGTCCATTGTCTGGAGCCAGACGATTATTTAAACTCAGCCGTCTCGTCCCTTTTTTGTTCCAATCCTCCTTTTTCGCCCCTCTCCGGGTCTTTTTGTACGAAACCTGGCGCAGTCCAGTGCATTGAAACATTAATATGCCTGGATTTGGATTTGTCCGGACGAAAGAACTTTGGCAGTCCCCTAAATTTATTAGCATTTCAGCTTATTAGAAATTCAGTAAACTAAACAAAATGAAAAACATTGAGCATACTACCAAAGAGTACATTATTCAAAATTAAATACAGAGTAAACTCCCTAAAACGACAACATCACATGTCTTTGATTGGTTTAGCTCGCCTTCCATACAACGATACACTCTTTACATTTAACGACACCTATCTATAACGCCATAAAATGTACAGTCCCTTTAGGCTGCGTGTCAAAGGACAACGCCCATTTTTATACTGCATACCGTACCACGTTGCATCAAGTTCATACTTTTTAGAGACTAGACTTACTATATTAACTCCTACAGAAGATCTTTCCGTAAAGAAAACCCGGGTTGTCGGAGATATTATATTTTAAAATAGTTTCTATTGCATTCTACATTTCTACGACCGATTGTGTAAATGTCATGTACGTAAAGAACATTTTATACTTTTTTATTTTAATTATTTCCATTAAGCGTACTGCTGTATAAAATCATTAGGAAGTAATTACTATAAAGTTTTGACCTTGATACATTAGACTTTTTGGTCCCGCTTTAGGGCATTGTCCGTTGTATAAAAGAAATATATAGATAAGAATAACTTCCAATTAGCCGTCTTCATCAATCTCACACAAACATAATGAAAAATTAACTAACACGGTGGCAGAGCATAACATCCCTTCACAGCTTTTGCTGCACTTCTACGGCCGCGCTCGCCCGGGGAAGTATCACCGCCATTTATAAAGTTGGCATAAAATAAAGTATGCACGACTTTTGGAGGCGCCGGATTACCAACTCCTGTCCGCTCCAAATCCTTAACCCCGATCCCATCCTATCCAATAAACCTATTCTATCCAATTTTCCTGGTTGTCAACGCACTCGCAACTCTCCCGATGTTGCGTGTGTCCATGGGCGACGGGATCATTTAACATCAGGTGAACCGGTCTGTTCGTTTGTCTACATTTCCATAAAAAAAAATGTTACGTTCATGAAACAAATTCCTACACACGAAGATAGGATGTGTCCTACACACGAAGATAGGATGACAAGTTTGCAGAATGTTATCTAGACTATTTTAATTAATGCTTTTACAGCGAACATCAATACAACACCTGCAGGTGCAGTGATGATCGCGACATCGATATCGACACGCGAAGTATATCGACATCAGCACAACACTAATAAAGCGAAACGCCAACTGCAGACTCACTCCATTGTTCCGCCGATATTTATACTTGCACAAAGAAGTTATGACACGTGCTACGTTTCCAGGAATCGTCCGTTCCAAATGTTTACACTCGGCCGCGTATTATATTTAACTTGTCCCCGTCGCGTATGGCAACAAGTGAGTCAGTGGCCAACATTGGAGCAAACATTCGGCCGCACATTCGGTTTGTCCTTAACCGTTCTATCAGTCAGGGTCGCATATACTTGGGTAAACCGCTTCCTCTCTCGATTCGTCCAGCGAGACGGAACGCTTCCCAAATAAATATAGCTAATGCGTTTAGTCACGCATGTACTGAACCCTATAAATCTTGTTTAGGTTTTGGTGTACAAAATATCCTTAACTAAATATGATAAAATCCTTGCTGCAACCTATCTATCCCATACACCAGCGGTGTCAGCCGCCTAGATTTCCCGTTTATGCAACATTTTTCGCTGATGCTCCGCTCCTATTAGTCATAGTGTGATGTTATATGACAAAAGCCTTCCTCGATAAATACAAAATGTACCACTAAAAGAATTTTTAAATTCAGAACATTAGTTCCCGAAATTAACGCGTTCAACCAAACATACAAACTCTTCAGCTTTGTAATATAATATTTAATAATACTTAAAAATAATAATTTATAATAATAATATTTAAAAATTTATATGTCCAATAACATATGCGACAATTATTAAGTTTTTCATATATACTGAACAATTTATGACGGCAAAAAAGACACAAAATGAAAGTTCGTAAGCTAAGCTAAAAGCACGAGGTAATATTAAATCTACCCATCTTCTATGATCTCTCTAAGTTTGGGAACGCGTCAGCAAGTTTCGAGGATATCGCAGTTCAAATCACCATAAAAAGTAAATTGAATTTGGAATATGAACGAAAATATAATGCGAATTGAACGGGTAAAAACAAAAACAGACCCGTTTTAAGGGGGTTGGGGCTGAGAGAACTGTCATACACATCCTATATCGGAAGGCATTGTGATTTAAATCCTTTCTTGTTGAATTTCAAAGGATTTTAAGAGAATTTGGGTGAAGTGTCCGCTAGAATTTCATCGGAGGCGAATATTATGATAACGAATAGACATGAATACAAGGGCATTAGGCAAAGGCCGTTTCACTCTTTTTTTCACTTGCTATCGGTTATATAACGTTATAGTTGCATACAAAGGGAACGTTAAATAACCGATAGTAGGTGAAAAATCACTGAAATGGCCCATGCCTAAAGGGCATCTTTTAATTCAATGTAAAAGTTGGTATAATCGAAAGGAGGTAGATATAACTTTTAGATTTTTTTTCAAACTAGCAGACGGTTCATCTGATGCCAAGCAATAATAATATGTCTATTGGATAGGATGGGGTCCGGATTAAGGATTTGAGGGGGTAAAAAAGGGTAGACACGGCCATCCGGCATCCCCAAAAGCCATGCATACTTTATTTTACGCCGACTTTATAGAGCGGTGGTACTTTGACGGGCGAGCGCGGCCACAGTGCAACAAAAGCTGTGAAAAGTAATTATGCTCTACCACCTTGTAAGAGAACATAAGAAGGATAAATAAAAAGATTGCGTATAACACAATTGTATCTGTTTTATTAAAAACTAGCTGGTCCCCGCGGCTTAACCCGCGTGAATATACTGAGTTTTCACATTTTTCATTGATGCTCCGTCCCTATTGGTCATAGCATGAGAAAGAAACAATATATATATATATATATATATATGTGTGTGTGTGTGTATGTATATATATAGAGTTATTGCTCGTAGCTAAGTTTACACACTAAAAAAAATCGCAAATGCAAGTTCTAAGCCAAAACTACGAATTTGAGAAACTACGAAAACTTTCTTAACAAAGAAAACCGAAGCCAACACTATGGATACGACATTGACTTGTCTGAGCGTTCAAAGACTACAAAAAAAAAACCGAACGGACGGAAGCCGTAATAAAATATGAAGTAAAGTCCCGTCTCAGACTCGGGTGGATTTATTTTAACTAACTAAAATAGCGCAGTTTCCGCTGAGGGTTAAGGGCTTGTGGAGCATAAACAAGCTTTGATTATATTTAGTTCGCTGACAAAGACCGAGTAGCTTGAGATGGTATTCTGAGCTCGATATAGTACATCTCTTCGCTTTGTGGGATACAGACTGAAGTGTTTATAAACGAGGGTACTTTGAAACAATCAAATACTGTATAAAAACAACAGTTTTAACGGCATTATAAAATTTGGCGAAAAACATCGAAATTAAGAGATGTTCTAGACGAGGTGAGAGCACAGCATCCTTTCACAGCTTTTCCTGCACTTATACGGTTGTGCTCGCCCGGGGAAGTACCACCGCCCTACACAAAGTCGGCATAAAATAAAGTATGCATGACTTTCTAGGTTTGTCATTCCTTCCCTATTCATTTCCCATTCTTTTTTCTTCCTAATCCTAAATATTTTCCCGATCCGTCCTATCCGCTAAACCTATTTTCCCCATTTTCCTAGGTTGAAAACGCACACTCAACTCTCCGGATGTTGTGTCCATAGCGACGGGATCACTTAACATCAGTTGAACTGTCCGTCTGCTAGTTTGTCATCCTTTCCATAAAAAAAAGATACTTCTTTATTCTGTTCTTATAACTATATTCTTCTAATCGTAGCTCTTCACTACTGATGGTTGGCTAGCTATTCAAAAGCCTGTATCTATAGTCTTCAAAATCCATGCTTGGATCTGTGGCCGTATTTAGATTGATACACTCCAATTTAAAGTATATTATGTCTACCTGTCTTTGGTTGATTTATTTTGAATTAAAAAAGAAACTGTTCGTCAGATTTTCGTGAAAATTTCCCATTTAAAATCAATAAAGGTATTTTTGAAAATTGATTCATAAGTTACAAAAAACACATACAATAGAATTGGGATACTCGTTCCATTTTGAAGTCGGTTGAAAATGGATAGCATTCGGAATAAGGATAACTAGTTCGTGTTATCATTCATTTACTAAAACTTTTAAATCTTCATTAAATAATGTGTTGATCTTAAAATAAAGACAGGTTAAAAATAACTTAATTTTCTTGAAATACTCGTCAATTTTTAAAGTATGTACAAACTCATGTTATACTGACAAGGTACAAGACAATTATTTTTTTTTTATATTTAAGTGATCCCGTCGCCCATGGGCACACGCAACATTCAGAGAGTTGCGGGTGAGTTGTCAACCTGGGAAATTGGATAGAATAGGTTTGTGGGATAGGATGGGGTCGGGATTAAAGATTTAAAGGGGTAGGAGTGTGAAAAGAAAAGGGTAGACATAGCCATCCGGCATCCCCAAAAGTCTTGCATACTTTATAAGGGGCGGTGATACTTCCCCGGGCGAGCTCGGCCGTATAAGTGCAGCAAAAGCTGTAAAGGGATGTTATATAACTCAAAAGAGACGTGTAAATATATCCTTCCAATTATGTTGAATATCAGCAAGTCTTTCCTCTCTTACTGACCTAAAAGAGATATCCATGAAAATAGTGAAACGAGCGACACAGACAACCATGTTTACAATTCCATTACTGGGTAAATTGGGATAAAACTGGGTGCCAGAGGTGCTCCCGGGGTGCATTAGCGGTGACGCCACAGCTCCGGTTACCTGCAGATGGCGATGAAAAAATCTACCGTCTCATCGCGTAGTGATGTGCCGCGGCAAAAAAATATCGATAGTTCATTAAATAATTGTTACTTTTTTATGCAAACGTTACGCATCGATAAATAAGATGAGATAGTTTATTTGACAGACTAAAATATACATCATTAATTGATGTCCTGATTACTGAAATAATATTTCTTTCCTCTAGTTACAACATCGTCTGCGTACATCTTTATACGAAATAAAAATATTTAACGAATTTCTTAGTATTTAATAATTAATCAATTGTTCAAAATAATTAACAGTGGTAAAGTTCATAAAACAAGATTATGTAAAATGTCTTGGTGAATGTAGTTAACTCGATACATTGGTTTGTAAATTATTTTGGATGATCGACACAAAAGCTGCTGATATTTCCTTAAAGATTTACGGTTTAAGAAGTATCACACAATAATATAATATACATAATATGTATCATTAACTTAAGCCACGTGTTATAACTAAAAAAAATATCCGAGCTTTTAACGAAAACATATCAGTGTTCCGAAAGAGCGCTATCGACAGACAATGAATATGAATATCGATATTTTGACTAAACTATGACAGCCAAGCACATCACTAGAGGCACACTGCAACCACAAAGGGAAAAAATAATATCGCGTTCTTACAACGCTCGTCCCGTGTTTATCGATTCACTATTAAATTAGGAAATATCTCGAAGTCTTATGGCGTTTCTACGATATTTTACATCTGTTTACCATCACATCAAAGTTGCCACTAACATCAGTACAGATAAAAATATTAAAGGAATATCTAACAAGTTTATTTTCACAGAAAATTACAAAAACCTACTTCAAACGCCTTGAAAGTGTACTTTCGAAACTTATCTTTGCCGTTATTTTGATTTTAAAAACTAAATACTATTCCTATTTTTATAAAACTTTTGAAGAACCATCGGTTAGTGTAACCTATAAAAAGCCTGATAAAAAATACATTTTCAAATCGGATTAAAAATTGCTAGATGTGCAAACATTCCTAAGTTTTGTTCAAAAACAAACTAATAGCATTTTTTTTTCATTTTATGAGATCATCAACGAAAAATGCTCTATCATATAAAAAAAGATTTTTTGAAATTGGTTCACAAATGACAGAGATACGCGCAAAAATACATAAAATCAAAAAAAATATTTAGAAATTTATAACATAAGTGGCGGAAATATATGAAAACATTGCTATATTTTGTCGATTAAAAAAAAACAAATAACTAAACCGATTTATTTGAAACTTTATGGAAAACTCTGTATTATCAAGAACAAGTTTATTTCAGAAACATAAGAGGCAGATGAAAAAAGAATTTTCAAAATGGGTTCATAACATAAAAAAAAATCATAAAAAACAGAAACATTCCAATTGAGAACCCTCCTCTTTCTTGTAAGTCGGTAAACAACAAAAACAAACATCACAAATAGACGAAATAAGAACACGGAAGCTTATATTTCTTTCAAGAGTAGAAAGGTCAGATGACGCCTTCCAAATATCTAGACCACTTTACCTATCGTCGGTGCATAAAGACTCCATAACGAGGTGACGAACACCTAGCCAAGGTTTGGTTGACGGATTCATGCCAAACAGAAACGATGACGTCACTACCTACAATCTTTAATGGAATTAGCTTGAAACTCTTCCAAGGAATTGAAGGAGAGATCTTTATCTATTATTACAGATTAAAAAAAGGAGACATTTGCCCAGCAGTGGGACAATTTGAAAATAGTCAAATAGTGCCACAGCTGGGCAAAGGCCTCCTCTAAACAGAAGTTATCCAGGGCACATTTTTAAACTTCACATATCTAAGAAGAATTATTTCTTTGTTATTCAGGTTTCCTCACGATGTTTTCCTTCACCGCAAAGCAAGTGGTAAAGCAGCACTTAAAATTGCTAATAGAAAATTAACAATTTCATTGGTGCCGGCCCCAGAGATAGAGCTCTAGGCAGATATTACGTCGCAATTCAATTCGCAGTCAAGTTGTTCTAGACCAATAGAAATATTAAACACTATTTTTAGCAAAGTATCTATTTTTTTTTATGGAAAGGAACACAAAGGAGCAGACGGTTCACCTGATGGTAAGTGATCCCGTCGCCCATTTACACACGCAACATCCGGAGAGTTGCGAGTGCGT
>JAOCPS010514346.1:0-20718 GCA_025505425.1 Graphium colonna
CCACAGAAGACACAAGTTTGCGCGTTCACCGCTAAAAAGAAACCCTTTCTCGTATCTCCTCGGTTCAAAGACACTTCTCTGGTAGCCACAACATCGATCGGAATTCTTGGCGTTGACATATCGAGTAACGTCCAATTCCGCGGTCATTTGAAAGGTAAAGCCAAGCTAGCTTCAAAAAAGCTTTGCGTCCTCAGCAGAGCGAGGCAGTATTTCCAGCCACTCCATCTTATGCAACTATATAAAGCGCAAGTTCGCCCGCTGATGGAATACTGCTCTCATCTCTGGGCTGGGGCACCGCAATATCAGCTCCTTCCATTTCAGATAACTATGAGTACTCTATCGTATAAAAATAATTTTTGAAATTGGTTCATAAATGACGGAGATACGTGCAAACATACATACAATCAAGTTATTTTGATTTAAAAGAAAAATAACTGAACCGATTATTCTGAATTTTCTTCGGTACCATTTCGAAAGAATATCCAATAACATAAAAAATAATTTTTAAGTCGGTTTATAAATGAGATAACGTACATCAAAAAACATAGAAACATTAGAATTGAGAACCTACATCCTTTTATGGATTCGGTTAAGAATCGTTTCATAAGTTACGGAGAAATCCGTTAACACACGCAAAATAATAAAAAAAATTAACGGATTGGCAACTTCCTCTTTTTTTAATTAGATTGAAAATAGAAGATAATCCAGGTTAGCGATGACTGTTTAGGCTTATTTTTAAATCAAAAAAAAAAATGTGTCCGAGTTTTTCTATTTTTCAGAAAATTATCAATACTATGATCTAAGTGTACTTTCCTATACCTTGTTAATTTGTAACTCTATATGTGTACCACAGATACTAATGTTAAGTGAAAGACTGGTCGGCTATTTTAGTATCGACTGGTAAATAATAAATGTTGTTTTTATTAGCAAAGCACTTTGGGTGAATGTCTTTAATATGTACTGAACGAAAAGCTAAAAAGTACATACGAACTTCTACTGCTTTTCTGTTTCAAATCTTATTTTTTTCTAAGAAACCCCAAAACCTTTTTTCTAAAATAAAAGAAGTCTAAGTTACTTTCTAAACCATCACCTATATGCTAGCACAAATTTTCAAGGCCCAGCAGATTTCTACATTTCTTGACTCAAACAGACAGACGCGTGACAAACAGACCGAAATAAATTAAAAATTGATTCTTTATTAATTACTACTCTATAACTTGCGTGTATCTCTTCATTTTCATTAAAAAGGTCATCAGTTTATGAAAAAGGCTTTGCTTCGACATAACAAACAGAGGCTTCTATTTTATTCATATATATGTATCTATATAGAAATGCTTAAGGGCGTCGATATGTTGTTTCGAGGATATAAGGTTCAACATCTAACAAGAAAATACACTTGCTATTTTAACAGAAATAGCCAGAGAATAACTTTACCTGATTGTTTTTTCCATTCCTGGCCATGCAGTTTTTTCCGTTTCGTTAGTTCTGTGTACAATATCCTAACTCCCGCAGCCCATTCCCTCTTCTATGTATATTGTGAATATCGTATCGGGTGCATTGCCTGCTCATTTACAACCTTCGTCTATTAAAAATATATATGATGAAAATTCCTATGCTAATATAAAAATAGATAAAAAATATCATAGGTTGAAATGTTATCATAATGATATTTTCACTTATCATGAAAAACTCTAGAAAGTACGTACAAAAGGCAGTGTTTTATCACAATATGTCTGATTGCCAAACATCAGTCGAGATTCAAAGTGAAAACAGTACGACAATAAATAAAAAGTTTTGTGACTAAACTATTGGACAATTAATATATGATTAATTTTTTATAGATGGTAGAGCATAACCTCTTTTCACAGCTTTTGCTACATTTTTACGGCCGCGCTCGCCTGGGGAAGTACCACCGCCCGTAATAAAGTCGGCATAAAATAAAATATGCATGACTTTAGGGGTACCGTTCAGTTCCTATGGACCTATTCTATCCAATTTGCCAGGTTGACAACGCATTCGTAACTCTCCGGATGTTGCGTGTGTCTATGGGTGACGTGATCTTACCATCAGGTAAACCATCTGCTCGTTGGTCTTCCTTTCCATAAAAAAAACTCTGGATGATTTATATTTATCTTCGTCTTCTTTTAGTACCACTCCAGTCATGAAGGTCAGCAGTTAGTTTTTTAAACTTTTCATAATTCATAGTCAATCTGAACAATTGCTTCACGTAGTTAATGCCAGTCCACTCCTTTTCCCTTTTTGCCACTTCCCGCTTATCTACCACCTGTCCCTAGTGATAATGCGTTTCAAATGACATCAGTCATGTCCAAGAATATGACTCAAACATTTATACGAGGTCAAATGCATGATCGTGTGTAAGCGTCAATCATGTATATTGAGCAAATTTTTCTGTTTTATAAGAAAAAAATAAAGAAATAGTTCATACGAAGGATGATATTGTCAACAAATAAAAAATGTTATATCAGACGATACTGCTCCAGTTCGACTAACTACGCTTAACGAAAATGCCACACGACAGGTCTTAATGACTTCCCTACTAGACGCAGGTATGTTATCTTTTCTCTTCCGCGTTCATGAAGTCATTTCATCTATGTACGCTACCATAAGCAAGTCGTTTAAGACAAAGATATGGCGGTTGTCAAGTTGCGTACAAGTTCGCTAATATGGTTGAAATTTAGGACGATTAGTTGTTTCAAAATGATGACGATGACTGAGGTGGTAGAGCATATGATCTTTTCACAGCTTTTGCTGTACTTTCACGGCATTCTCGCCTGGGAAATACCACCTTTAGAATGTCCGCATAAAATTAAGTATGCATGACTTCTGGGGATGCCTGATGGCCATGTCTACCCTTTTCTATTCCCACTCCTATATCCTCCAAATCATTAATCCCGACCCATCCTATCCAATAAGCCCATTGTATCCAATTTCCCAGATTGACAACGCACTCGCAACTCTCCGGATCTTGCGTCTGTCCATGGGCGACGGGATCACTTACCATCAGGCCAACCGTCTGCTCGTTTGTCTTCCTTTCCGTAAAAAAAAAACATAAAATCAATTTTCTTAAAATTAAGTCAGGTGTAGATTAGGTTATGTGACATATTTTTTAAGAATCATCATTTAAGAGAATCTTAGATTATATTAAAAAGTAAAATTATGCTTTTTGCAGGAGGTACACCGAACTCCTATACCATGACTGCTATATTTTGACTAGAGGATAAAATACCTTGCAGATTTTGTGATTTTTTAAGACCATTTTCTTCTTCGAATTGTCCTTTTTCGTTTAGACATATTGCAATTTATTTTAATCTGCAGACTGTGCTATATATAGCTGTGCCTAAAAATATTCTACTTCTAGGAACTTTTTCGGAATGTTAAATGGCATATATCTCTAAAAATAGGTATGCTGTATTCAATGGTGGTAGCTCGAGTTGTTTAAACAAGAAGTAACCTTCTGCATAGTAGTGGTATGGTCCCTTTGTACCTCGGAGGTCGTGGGTTGGTATCCCGCGCAGGGACAATGGCTTTATGTTGTTGTTTCTTGGTGGGATCACGGCAATGCGAGCTCATTGCCTGAAAAGAAATATGGGTGGACGCAAAAAGACGGTCCTGCGCCTGATCTCTTTCCGGTCGTAACGAATATCCGTGCCACCGGGCTATAAGAGTTAAGGAACAGAGAGTGCACCTGTCTTTGCGCGTACAATTGTGCACTTTAATATATCCTGCGCAGTTTACTAATTTTGGAGTAGATTACCCGCCTTGGCCATAATCCGGTTGAGAGGATTTTTATTATTTAAACAAGAAATTTCAAAAGTGAAACCTCCTACAAAATTTAAAAAAAAAATATAGGTGGTAGAGCACAACATCCTTTTAACGCTTTTGCTGGACTTCTATAGCCGCGCTCGCCCGGGGAAGTACCACCGCCCTTTATAAAGTCGGCATAAAATAGAGTATGCATGACTTTTGGGGATGCCGGATGGCCATGTCTGCCCTTTTTTTTCGTATTCCTATCCCTTCCAAATCCTTAATCCTACCCCATCCTATCCAATAAACCTATTCTATCTAATTTCCCAGGTTGAAAACGCGCTCGCAACTTTCTGAGTGTTGCGTGTATCACTTAACATCAGGTGAACCGTCTTCTCGTTAGTCTACCTTCCCATAAAAAAAGTGTAACAAAGTGACAAAAAAAGAATTCATTCGTGTACAACCCTTCGACTAAATTGAAAACTAGAATACTTTGTTAGCGTCTATAAACTGGCTACTATTTTCGTAAAAGGTGGTTAAGAAACATTTTAATGTTATATTTTCCATAAGAAGGCTGCATGCAAGGCCCTCGCATTAGGACGCCGTGCCCATGTACCGTGTCCAGCGTATAAATTAATTACCGCCAAGCAAGCTATATTAGGGAAGAATTTGAAATTGCCCCGAAAAGTTGCGAATAATCCAACGATAGCGTACTGTTGATATAAGGCCAAATAAATATGGAAAGAACTAAATGGACACAAAGTTAGAACGTAGAAATATGGGAAAGCAATGGGAATAAAAATCAACTCTTGACATTTCTACTTGATGTTTATTTAATTCTCAGCTGGTTTTACAAACATTTATAACCGCTACATCTTGATTAGAAATTTTCTGAAAGAGAAATTTAACTCGAAGCACGCACGCTCGAATCGATAGTGCTTACAAAATGCATACAAAACAGAACAGATAGAAGTCCTACATGTCTGGGCAATAATTAACGCTGTTTTGTAAGTTGTTAATTATAAAAAAAAATAAAGAACGTCAATAAAAGCACGATTATTTTTATTTAGTAATTTTACCACTATATTTTGGTTGACCCAGGAGTATGAAGTCCGACATAACCTGTTTTGCCCCCGCGGGACGGGGCGTTGTCTGCATTTCCTCCTTGTAAAAATAAAAAAGCAGTATGAAGCGAGGTGAAAATGTCCACTTATTTCATTTTGACATTCTCCAGACTCCATTTGGAAACTTTTTAATGTTACAGTATCCCACTCGCTAAGGACAATGCCCAAAGTGGTACCAAAAATTCTCATGCAACAAGATAAACATTTTAAATTATATAGTAATTATTTTCATAATTTCTTAGGATATCACGCTTCATGGATTGTTCCCGAACTGACATTGCATCGCACCAGTCAGCTATATTTAAGCGCTAACGAAATTGGGTTTTATAAGCTCACTAGCTTTGTACCCATTTTTAACCAGGGAATTTATTTTAAATTATAAAAGTATGAATTTTGTTTTACCTACATGACGTTTGCGCAACCTATTACAGTGACGTAGAATGCAGTAGAAGCTGTTTTCTATGAATAAATTTTTAGAATTTATCAAATATCTAAGAAACCCGGGGTTTTTTACGAAAATAGCTTCTGTTGTAGTTAATATAATAAGTCTAGTCTCCAAAAAAACATATTAGAACTTGTTGCAACTTGGTGCGGTTTGCCATATAAAAATGGGCATTCCTTTAATGCAAGAGATATATTGTTTTGTGCATAGTCATTGCCCTTTAAGCAACACAAAGCACAGTCAATTATACAAAAACAATCAAGACTTCCCAGGAAACGTCCGTCAAAAATATACGTCAATCACGGTTCTTATGTACGATCAAATATATTTGATGGATTGACATAATGGATATAAGAAGATGCTTACCATTTCAATACGTCAAGTCATCAACTCAATATTTATTTAAATGTCAGCAACAGGCATTTAATATCAATTTCAATATACTTCTTTGTTTTAAATTGGTTGCTTAATTTCATTACCCTTTTAATAATTTATTTTATTCTTCTGCACAAATATTGTTCAAAGGCGGACTTAATGCCTGATTGCGTTTTCTCCCAGACAACCTTTGGGCGATGCAGGGAAAAGCGGAAAGATACGAACAAATATATTTTTTCAAAAACAATCTACTGATTTTTTATATTTCAGAAACAAACTTCTGAATCGATTTTTCTGGAAATTTTACGAGACCAATTCGGAAGTACGTCACTTCAGAAAAAAACCATAATTGATTCATAAATGGCGCAGTAACACCTAACGTACATAAAAAAATGGAAACATCTGAATTGAACCTCCTCCTTTTTTAAAGCTGGTTCAAAATAGTCGACGGTCTATCTCAAATTGTGTATATTTTAAAACATATCAGGAATATATCTTGTGCCACCAAGCACTTCTTTTAATCACACATTTTGGGATCTACAACGGATTCAAGTATGCACATTTAGCTTTTTAGCAGTCAGCAATATAATATTTAAGATATGAACGCTTAGCGTGAACTAGGTTTTTACCGATCTTTGCAATGGCGCGAAAGAACCGTCTCCATATTCCGTTAGCCCGATCATAAGGCGCGCGGATAAATCAAGCGCTGACACCTCATATATCTCCCGCCAATATTGTTCCCGAACTGACATTGCATCGCACCAATCAGCTATATTTAAGATCTAACGCATTGGGTTTTATAAGCTCACTAGCTTTGTACCCCGGTTTCACCTGCTATCTAATTTGCTTGACTAACTAATCGTACCGTAATTAAAATTAGTCTTTTTTATGAAAAGAAAGACAAACAACGGTTCACCTGAGGGTAAGCGATCCCGTCGGCCTTAAATACACGCCACATCAGCGAGTGCGCTGTCAACCTGGAAAGTTGGAAAGAATAGGTTTATTGGATAGGATGAGGACGGGATTAAGGATTTGGAGGAGATAGGAGTGGGAAAAGAACAGTATAGACATGGCCATCCAGCATCTCCAAAAGTCATGCAAACTTTATTCATTAATGCATGTTACAAACAGGAAACT
This sequence comes from Graphium colonna, assembly GCA_025505425.1. Classification (NCBI taxonomy): domain Eukaryota; kingdom Metazoa; phylum Arthropoda; class Insecta; order Lepidoptera; family Papilionidae; genus Graphium; species Graphium colonna. Next base: position 6,844 of record JAOCPS010514346.1, read on the forward strand.
CTAGCTCCCACACTAGGACAGCCCGTGTTGTGGGAAACTAGGCTCACACCTATTATTACAAGATAATGAATAACTAAGTAAAATTAACAAAAAAGTAATAAAAACAGCAAACATTAAAAGAAAATGTGCGTGCATGTACATATATGTGTATATTGGTGTGTGTGTGTGCGTTTATTGCTACAAGCTATTTCGAATGTTTTCAGTCTCATTATGATTTAAAGTTAAAAACCAATCCTTTATCCTATTTTCACATTTATTTCTAGTTAGATCAATAATATTTAACTTCTGGTTTATTTTAGTATAAATTAAAGGTCCCAGATATTGGCAAGATCTTCTACCAAATGCTGTTTTGAACATTGGTGTACTTCAGATTTTTACTCTCTTCCTAATAAATGACTTTTACTTAAAGCCTTCTTATGAAACCGCAGAGCTACACCCAAAATATATAGCTAACGCACCCTTAAAAATTTTGTTTCTTTCTATAAACAATCTTAAGGATGGCCCTTTGTGTACGTTCTAGTTTCAATAAGTGTGATTTACGATATTTTAAATTTGTTAGCAAGTTGTATTATATTAACTATGTTTATGTATATCACATGTATAACCTACATGATTGTAAAGTTTAATCATATTGTGCGTAAAATAATAACAAAAATCCACTAATATATGTCACATCAACTATCTCTACGTATAGTCTTAAACTTTCAAAAATGCCAAATAGATTATATCACCAAAAAATTTTCATCGAAATCCAACACACTACTTTCAAGGTGTAGTCCTCTACACAACTGCTCGTAGTACTTTTCGATGTATTTTGAGAAATGTGAAAAATTATGAAGTAAAAATTTATTTTTAGGTTATTGCCATGGGACAAATATCATTCAAATAAAATATAAAGAAACATAGACCACTTATATATTTTCGTGCCGTAAGTTTTAAGGATTTAAAAAAAATATATTTTCCCTTCAATTAACACTTTTATATTTTTAATACAATTTCGGATATATTCACTGTCGAAGAAGATAAACGAACAAAAAATGAAAACACAACAACAAAGAATAGTTTATACTTATAATAAGATGTATAGATTAATTTGCTGTTAATAAATCATACGATGCCAACTGAAATTATGTTTTCAGCATAAACTTATTAAGTATTTAAATTAGATGCCTTCAAGAAAGAAAATGCAAAATTTTAAGGCGAGGTTCTCCAAGCGCACAATGCTAATGCTGCCAATCCGTGTGCAAAAGAAAGAACCGTCTCCAAACACATCGCAATGACAAGGACGGCGATCACAACGCCGCGATGCGGTCGGAACGGAGCGGGAGCAAATGGTGCCGTAAAAACGTTGATTTTGAGAAAAAAACAATCATGTTGTATAATATTGACAATATTATGACAGACACTTATTTTAGTTTAATTTTCTATTCGTTAAATTAGGTTCAATTTAAATAATATTGGTTTTAAGATGACGAATAGAGGTATATTTGGCATTTTTTTTCTATCGGATAAAGTTTATCATCTAATCGTGTAACGGACATCGAAAGGAGCTAAGAAAAAATATCAAATATCGCCTTAACAGAATTAAATCGGATGCTATTTTGATGCAACTACACTAAACACACCACTAACACCCTGAATCTCACTTTGAATGCCAATTAATAAATTATGCTTACGTAACAATTTCTCTTTTAGCTTTTGTAAAAACAAACAAGAAGAGAACAACACTCAAATTCCTGACTTACTCGTGACAGTTCGTGACTCGTGAGTCACTTTCAATATTCAAGGACGTTATATGTGGGGAAAATAAATAAATAATTAAACATTGAGTAAACTCAATCAAAAGTTGAATAACGAACACGGTACGGGCGACGGCTCCCTTGGGGCAATGACCTACGCCAACAGGCCATATGTTCGTTGCCAGCGTGGTATCCACGCTTCATTTGTTTATTAGAAAATTTGGTCAAAAAGTATACTATTAATTTTATTACATAATTATGATGACAAGCGGGTACCGAGTACTCTTTTTAAAATCGTTAATAACTCACCAGTCACCCCATATATTTCTATTTTTATTGCTCGGTTCATTCCAGGTGTTCGGTTTTATGGCAAATGTGCGTGCGTGCACCGCCCGTAAATGAGTTACAATAATTATTTTAATCAAGATTTCGCAACCGTTTACTACTAGATAGATGCATTAACTCATACATGAACCGTTTATATAACCATTAAGGTCATTTCACACGAAATATACATTTTACAACTTCCATGCTTGTAAGATAAATTCATCCGTTATATTAAGTGGTTCTAACTGCATCGCAAAGTAACTATGTATATTATTATCGATATATACATATTTAAAAAAATACAAAACCCTAACAATATGTGTATATTATTATCGAACTCAATCTTGTACAATCACTAGTCTTTTCCCTTTTTCTGTACGGAGCCAAGACATTGACCCTCAAGTTGGCGGAACGCAGGCGAATTGATGCATTTGATATGTGATGATAGAGAAAGATGCTTCGGATCTCTTGGAGAGCTAGAAGGACCAACGTGTAAATTCTAAATGAGCTGAAGATTAAGACCAGACTGTCTTCAATATGTCTACGCCGCACCATTGAGTACTTCGGCCATATTTCATGGAAGAACCACTACAGTCTTAGAGACTTATTGTCACTGGAAAGATTAAAGGAAAAAGGCCTTGCGACCGATTGCCGACACGTTGGTCCTGGAGCTCCACTCCACGTAACCCCTAACGATGCCGCCGATCGTAGAAGATTTATGTAACATTATTTTAAACAAAACCAATTTGTCAAATATCGGATAATAGAGGTCACCACCCTCTGCGCCGAGGAAATGCAGCGAGGAGGAGATGGATATTCAAAAATAAATAACCTAACCTAGATACACAATGCACCTATCAAAAACGTCGTTGTTATAACTGTGTAAGTTGAGTAAAATTAGAGGACCATAGAATACACGTCGATCTATAGAGTACAGGTGAGCGAGCGATTGCCGTAACCAAAAGTGTGAACTGTGTGCACCAACAACAAAATCACGTCTAAATGTCTAATTAGCAACAAAGCAACTCGCGTGCAAGAGCGTGTCTGGGTTAAATAAATCTGTGATGTCCGAAAAATTACAAAATGTACAGTGTCGTATCACAAAATGATTCTTGCAATCAAAATAAAACGAATAGTGATGTTTCTTTTCATCGATGAATACTATTACTATTCTCGGATTAAAATAATTGAATTCAAGTAATTGAAGCGTGGACTATGAAGGGGGCTAGTCCAGTGGGGATGACGCTAGTCCAGTGTTGTACCAGAAAATGGAACTGCGATACTTAACGTATTTATATTTTACAAATATGTACTTATTAAGGATAATAAAAGGTTTATAGTGCCTCCTCACATAAAGTCCAAAATTTTTCTGTGTGGGGAGGAACAGAGGAGGTTCAATGCGAACTAGCGAACTAAATTATTCTGATCTAGAAGAGTTGCCTGGAAGGCCATCCATCCATCCATTCAGCCGAAGACGTCCACTGCAGGACATAGGCCTTCCCCAAGGATCTCCACGACGATCGGTCTTGCGCCTGGAAAGCGTTGAGCTAGAATTTGAGGAAAGCTGGAGTCCAGTCATAGAGGATTTAATAAATCGTTTCATGTTAGCCCCGTTGCGTGCACTTTGTAGATGTCGGTGGAATCTATCAGAAGAAAAGACTACAATTGCTTGGTCGTCCTTTGACTTTACATGTATGTGATTTTCCCAAGATGCGTGATTTAGTGATTCTGAGGTGTTTGGTGAGCTCCGATTTTTTTAATCTCATCGCAAAACTTATCTCATCTTAGCCCTTAAATAATGTTGGCGGGTCCACCGGGGGTGCTAGTCTAAGCCATTGTTTTAATATGTTTACGAAATTTTGGCTTATTTCTTCAAAAGGGATTTGCTAGTGTCCCTTTTAAGACAACGCCAACTTAAACGTGACATAGTGACATAGTTGTCGTAGACACAAGCTAATGTTAAAAAATTCTGATTAAGTTGGTCCGTCTTATTTAGATCGTCTATAAAGCTATCGACAATGACCTCTAATGCTGGTGTACATCCTAAGTGGTCTATCTTTCACCGCAGAAATTTAAACGGCTCAGACTCTGCAATGGGAATAACGTTTTATCCTCCTATCACTAGTCCTAGATGGAAAGAAGTAAACTTGGTCCTTCGCCTTCTTTTCCCAGACCTTTGGTCCACAAACATTGAAAATTTTGACATTATTTCGGATTAACTGTTAATAGTGCAAGGTCACAAAAAACGCTAGAATGGTCTCTCTATGTATTTATTATTGACCCTAATCGATAGCCCCGTTTTTTTTCCTGAATGATTAAACTTTGAATTAAAATATTACATTCTAAACATCACAAATATTCAACTTCTACATTTAAACTAAAATGATAAAGGACGCTCAACAGCCCCGAAACAACTCCACGTTACCTCATGGACCTATGTATCCATTTTCTAACATTATAATACATTTAATTGCATAATAAGTCCCGATAATATTGATGCTGGCAGTGGGGAAGTCATACCATCGCATCGCAAAAATCATTAGATTGTGTTAAACTGAACCAAAAGCATTTTCTATAAATGTATCCAACAGAATTATATCTGTGTTCTGGCATCCTTTAAACTTTCTACTAGTAGAATGTTGTGTTCCTGACAGCCAGAGATGCCGGGTACGAACCTTCTGGTTATTAGGCCAGAAGTAATTAATTTTAATTATAAAATGTGCAAATTTATCTTCTACTAATGAGAATAATATTTTTAATATAATATTTATAAAACTTTTCACTAAACTAGTAAAATTTTACCACAACTTCGATATCGCCGCCTGAAGATATGTAACTGTGCATCATTACATTGCACTACTGCTCTTTATAAGAATATCTATCGAATTTTTCTTACTTGTGAAACAACAGGTGACAGGCGATGTTAGCACTCTATAGTGACATATTTGTTTGTACTCTGAGAAGAGGAGTGTTTTGCTTGTTGTATTTAATTTTGTATATCCATGATAGTTACGGGTATACATAAGCGTTAGAATTCAAGCATTTTTTTCTGGTACAGCAAGGTTGCCAAGCGATTGAACAATCCACCGTAAGAGACCGTCGTCGATCTAAGGTCTTGTATGTGTGTGTGTTGCTGGTCTTAGATGTTAGGTAAAATAGGGCCATGGATAAGAAATGTTAATAACATAATAGGTCAATGGATAAGGTTAGGAATGGCCATCCGGCAAACTAAAACTTTTATGCCAGCTTCGTTTGCGTGGTATTGGTACCTACCCGGGCGTGCATCCTTATAGGCGCACCAAAAGATGTAAGTATCTCTATGCGTTACCGCATAATATAAAAAGAACTTATTAATAGTAGATAACATATTTACAGACTCGTAATGCATTTTTATATTTTGTGTTAAAAACATGTAGAAATTTCGTATAGGCTGAAACTACTCCCAACTGGAAATCGCGTTTCGGATAGTTTTCAATGTAATTCCACGTGATAGAGACGTAAGATCTTACAAACACTCATAGATCTGCTTCACTAAGAAAATATAACCGCCTCAAAGTGATCGTAAAATAAAGTAACCTAACCTTGGTACATGATATTGCCGAATGCCTGATCCTACATTTTCATTTCTCTTACTTCATATTTTTTCCATTCCTAACATATTTTTTTTTATTTCAGATTTTGATTTCTGGTAAACACTACGTAAATATAGTTTATTCAATCAAAGTTTACTTTCGAGGAAACGAAAACAATTTGTAAAGTTTGGGAAAGTTGTATTTTATAAATAAATTGCTTATTTCTTTACAATAATATAGAAAGTTTAAATAAAAAAAATATAAAATATCTTTAAATTATATCATTTTAAAATGATGACTTATAATAGATTCAATTGCAAAAAAGATGAAAGTATCTTATTAAGAATTGTTCATATCTATGATTATTTTAGTCTTCTCACCATAAAATCAAAAAAAAATCTTGAAAAGTTTAAATGACATAAGAAAAACTAAAGTGCATTTTAAAAAAATAATACATATTTTCAGTTTTTCAATGTATTAGATGAGAATATTTACCACAGAAATTCAAGGTAAGAATATAAGAACTCGTGTTGTTTTTAAATGCCTTTATTTTATTTTATAGCAAAGATTTGTAAGATTTTTGTTGCTATTATAAAGTAAAAGGAAAAAATATTCCATTCATTGCTACATTTCCTTTTTTATTTAGATTTTCTTTAATTTCATGTCGCAAATTAATACAAGGAATAGTATGCATATATACTAATGGATATTTAGAAACAAAAACATATAAATTAATTCTAATTTAACAAACTAATACTTTCTTATTCCAAATTTAGATCTTACTAGTCAGACCCCGATTTCGTCAATTTCAGTGTCGCTGTTTGATTGCCAAAATCAATCTCTTCTACGATTAGACAGGAATCGCTAGTCAAAGGTAGAAATCCATTTTAGTTTGGATGTTGGCTGAGACTTGAAACATCCGACTTCATTTTTAACTATAGATAAATATAACGATACTAATAAGGCTTTGATGAAATTCAACCCCGTAAAAAATAGCTTTTAAAGTGCAATGCTAAGTCCCTAGGTCATATTAACAATCAATTTTCTTTGTTTTCAATGGTCTTGCGTTAACTGTTCAATTCCTGAAATAATCGTACTTTTTCGTTCCAATATTGTTTTAAAATCCTGATGTCAAAAAGGTTATCTGCTTCTGACTATTTTTAATAGACACTCAAATCAAAACCTTCTTACTTATGAAACATCTTTTTATTTTTCTCACGTCAAAGAAATTGTTACTGATAATACTTAAAGTGCCATCCTTTTCTCGCAAATAAATATAAGATTTTTGTTTACTTTTTATGAGAAGAGATGGCAAAACGAAAACTACATGAAAAGTACAAGAAACGCCAGATAAAGTCACTGATAGTCTAAACACGCAAAAAACATTGTCATTCTTATTTAAACTAGAGAGTACACAACGGTTGAAATATGACCATTTTGAAGTAAATTTGGTAAATGTTACACATGTTATTATAAATAATAATTATAATAAAGTATAAAGAATAAATCATTTAAATGTTTGTGTATCATGTCAACATGAAATGTAAAAACGGTTTGGTAGTGTGTGACATGACTTTTTATATATTTTTTTTGTGTTTCTAATGTATACTATAATTGAAATATTTACTTTTGTCACTCTTCCTCTATAAAAAATAACTGTGTCAAATATCAGAGTTTTTCGTCAGCTTAATTTTCGTTAAAAGACTGAAAGTGTTTGCTTTACAAATTATGATTATCTCAGGTGACATAGACAATCATCTCACATGCAGCTTACACTGCACATATAAGGGCGCTCGGCAATTAATTACATTTTGAAAGTTTCTGTCTAAACTCCGGGAGTAATGTGTTTATAAGCAAATTTCCGCTTTTCTGTAACGATAACCTAAGTATTTTAGCCCTCAGCGCCTCCGTAGCCTAGTGGCATGGGCCCTTGCTCTGTAAACCGGAGATCGTGGGTTCGTTGATTCGTAGGTTGGATTAGGATAATGCGAGCTGATCATCCAATTGCCTGAAAAAGAAAGATAATCCACGCGTCGAATGGGCATGGAAAAAGTCGGCCTTGCGCCTGATCTCTCACCGGTCGGACATCCCTACCATCGGGCTTTGAGAGTTGAGGACTGTTCATTAAAGTGCACCTGTGTCTGCATGTGTGTTTGCACTATAATATCCCCTGCGCAGTTGGCAGATCTCTGAGTAGATTGGCCACCGTGACCGAAATCCGGACCGGTCAGGAGGACTTTAGTGTTTTTTAATCTAATTGTTCTGTTACTAAAACACTACGACGGTTCTCTTAAAATTAATGACGTCATTATGTTTGAGGAAAAGGTTCCATGTTCGACTGTATGTATCTTTTACATTTATGTTAACCTATTTCATTGCCAACTCTGGACTGGTTTACAAAATGTTTTTATTTAAAGAAATGAACTATCAAAATGGTCCCATAATTGTTTTTCAGTAGTTTATTTTTCTAATAAAAATAACTGTACAAAATGCCTCTTCTTTCTAGGAAAATAATGCTTGATTCATTTCTTTTGCATTGTAAGGAATGACTTAGAAATAATTACTGTTTGTTAAATGGCTGCATCTCATATCATTCTGCCATAATATTTTAAATACAGTCAACAAGCTAAAGAGCGCAGAATTTCGCGTACAGTTGTTGCTGCACAAGTTATACTCAAATTAACCTTATATATGTTAAGAATAACCATATGCCATACTCACAGATAACTAGATACTATATCCACTATGTTCTGGAAATCAACAATATGCGAATATAAAATCCTATATACACACGATTTCCTGCTCGGTATCAATATTTTCTCAAAATTTCCTCCGTTCATAGCCAAATTCATAATGCCGCTGGAAGACGGCTATATTTTTCTAGCTTGTATTATACGAGTATCGTATTTATAATATGTATCAAATAATTTTAAATTATAACCAAAAACAACTAACTTCATCAATACCAACGTAATCAAATTTGAGTTGTTTGCGAACAAATTATCAAAATATCAGACATAAAAGATTTTTTAAAATAATCGCAAACTATCTTTCTTATTAAATAGCTTTTCTCAAATATCTATTATATTACAATTGTTTTTCTCATTATTTTATAACGAATAGGAAATAATCTCGGCTTTTCTTGCCTTAATGTCGATTTGTATACTACATTTTCTACTGTAATCTTATACCCTTTAGTTCCTAGTTTTCTAGTCATAATGTTATGAACCTTGGGAACGAAGGCAGTTCGTTTTATCTCCTATTCGCTGCGGTTTTAAGGGATGTTATTTTTTCAGTTTTTATTTTTACATTACACTATTTAATTACATATTACACCAACCCATTTTCAAGACTAAAAGTGCTGATATTATAAGCCTAAATTACTCTAATCAATTTAGTCCAAGCCCTGTTAGAATCACTTTAGCAGTTTCGGGTACTGGGCGATCCAAACAAACAGACAGACAAAAACATTAAAAATTGCCTCTTTGTTAAGTAGTATCGTATTTCTTCCATGAGCATAAGTAAAAAGCTCTACTCTTGATATTATAAATAGACACTTTTATATATACATATATATGAATGTTATTGATTAACTAATACGTACGAATCTTATGTTATAGGTAAAAATAAACACGTGCTCTTAACGATTAATAAAATTTATTCAGCATATATTCTGCATGAATAATCTAGTTAATAACAATTCATTGAACAAAGCACTAATACGTCAATCAAGCCTCATTTTGAAGTCAATAACAAGTTTTATAATCTATGATTTAAGAACGTTTATATATATGAACGTAAATATATTATTATATGACAACACTATTTTCTAAAGCTATGAAGGCAAAATAGAATAAAGATAAAATACACAATGTTGCATTAACTGAGTATCACTAAATTTAATAAAAAATAAAATAACAACTAAAATTACACCATGATATGTTTCATTCTTTGTTATTCTTGATTATTTTATTTTAAAATATTCCTAAAGTATAATAAAAGCAATTTAATGGAAAGGAATGTGCTAAGAAAAAACGTATTGCGTAATACTTTAATGGTAATTAAAAGTAAAAAGTAATAATTTACTAAAAATCAATAAAATACTTAATGAGAATCAGAAACGAGTTATATAACAATATCGTTTAAAATAATATTTCCTAATAACTTTAGCTTACGTACATTCTTATGACTAAAATATTATTAAATCCCAAAATATCAAAAAACACATAACAAAATTCATAAACAGCTGCAAAAGTTTACAAAGAAAAAACTAACAGTAGCTTCAGCTTTGGGGTAAATTATAATTAAAGCATTAAAATTATATATTGTATATCGATAGTAACAATAGAAGATATAAATAATTAAAAAAATAAGAGAATAAGAGGAAAAAATATACTAAATTATGTATAAAGATAAATTACGTAGATTATACAAAACTGGATAGATTGTGTAAGTTGCATTTGTAAATTGATAGAGAATATCTCACTTTACAATCAAAAATATTAGAATGAAGTTGTACAATATATTTCCTATTGCGAAACTTTTTTATTGTAATTTTAATTTGGCTCTTTGACTATACTGGGCAATAATACAGACAATATTTTTGTGTCATTCGTTTTTCTTCACTGCTGATATTTAAGTAATGTAATAAACAGAGATTCAATATAACCCACAGATATTTAAACCATTTTTTTTAAATTAAATAAGACAATATAGGAAAATACTTTGATATAATTCAAGTCACATTTAAATTAACTTTTTTTGGTCCATACAATATTTTTGTAATAAAAATATATAAGATTTTATTAATTGCGACAATATTGAAAGCAGAATTTTTCATCCCTGGCAAGAAAATAATACATAGGTCATAAAATTGCCTAAAGATAGAGGTCATCTACAAAAATAATAATATGCTGCCAAAATTTATTTAATCTAATGTGATACGTGTTATTTGGTACAAGCAGAGTCTTATAAAGTTTAGGAAAATAGAAGTTCTGCTCTTCTGATTGGCAAACATTCAGATTTATATTATAGTATACGGTGAAAACCAGCCGTATAAAGTTTTATAAAAAAAAATGCGTTAGGGTCCATTTTCATTGTTCTATCAACAATTGGGTCCCAGAAATATTTAAAAAAAAAAAGAAAGGATATTTCCCAAACCTAGTACCAAGAATTATCTTGCATCAAGATTATATAGTAATTATTTTCATAATTTTTTAAGACTTTTGGCTTTATGGATTTGATTTTAAGCGTGGAATTTAATTTAAAGTAGAAAAGTATGAATTTTGCTTTACCTACATGACGTTTGCAAAATCTGTCATAGTGATGTAGAATGCAATAGAAGCTATTTTCTATGAATCAACTTTTCGAATTTATCAAATATAAACCCGGGGTTTTTTTACGAAAATAACTTCTGTAGTAATACAACAAGCCTAGTCTCCAAAAAACTTGTTTGAACTCGATACAACTTGGTACGGTTTGCCATACAAAAGTTGGCATTGTCCTTTAAACTTAGGATATCAGGGATAGAAGGTGTCTAAGTTTTTTTAAGCAAGTTTAAAGAAAGATATGTTTCTGTTTTGTTTGTTTATATCTGCATGTATATCAGTCATATGTGAACTAATTTGAAAATTCTTTCGAAAGGAAATACTTGCGATATGGTTCCATGAAACTTTAAAATAGTTTGTTTTTTCAATCAAAATAAAGAAAAATACTAAATAAAGGTTTTGTAATTTTCAATGTTGCAAAAATTAAAAATACCTTTTACACGGCGAAGATCGCAGTCCCCTACTATATTACGTCTTGTTTGACATTTGAAACGCTCCACCAGTCCACCGATAGATGGCGTATTTACCTCTTCTCATCGCGAAGGGACGTTTCACGGCGACATTAACGAGTAGAGTGGACAGCGGGAGGTTTACGATGCGTCGTAAGGAGTCACGACGGTACACCGGGAGGCAATGTTGACTCGAGTTAAAATAATTAGCTAAGGCTTATATAGAATGTACTTGAAATAAGTACACTCTTGTACACATGATAATGTGAAGTAAGAAGATAGAGTGTACAAATAAAAATAGAGTTGTACACTGGGCTTTACCTCGAGTCATGTACCTGACTTGCAGAAAAATACTGGCTTTTATAGATTTTTTTTTGTGCTTGAAATAATTACGATGATAAGTCATAGTAAACCGAGAAGTAATGTTAAATTACTTGAGCTAAAATAGGTAGCCGATCTGTAAAGTAAGGAGATAGAGCGTCAAACTTAAACTTTACTCGAGCTAAAGGAACAGCCTGTGGCTTGTTTTGTTGTTGAGTCGATTCGAGCTAAAATAGGTAGCTAAGGCACTAGCTCGTTTATGCCCTTGCAGGAAGTAATAAGATAGAAAGTGCAACTAAAAGTAGATTTAACTCGAGCTTAAGTGAGTGACAGCCTTTGGCTTGTGTTGTGATCGCATGGGAAGTAAGAATATAGAGTGTCCACCTGGAAGGAATCGACTCGAGCTAAAATAGGTAGCTAAGGCTCGTGTTTGCCCTCGTAGGAAGTAATAAGAAAGAAAGTGCAACTAAAAGTAGAGTTAACTCAAGCTCAAGTGACAGCCTTTGGCTTGTGTTGTGATCGCATGGGAAGTAAGAATATAGAGTGTACACCTGGAGGAAATCGACTAGAGCTAAAATAGGTAGCTAAGGCACTAGCTCATTAATGCCCTTGTGGGAAGTAAGAAGATAGAAAGTGCAACTAAAAGTAGAGTAAGTAAGTTAGAAGATAGAGTCAAATTTAGAGACAACAAATATTGGCTTTATTATGATCATGGTAATACGTATGGACTGTACACCTGGAGGTGGAGTTCACTCGAGCTAATTAGTGTAGGCACTCTGTCATGAATATATTATCATTTATTAATTTAAACAAACGTTTGTTAGATAATACGACTGGGGGCACAGTTTTAATTAATATTATGTAAACGAAAGTGATTTTTTATTGCTTTCACATTCAGATTATTATTTCAAACCCTGACAAATTTGTCAATCTTGTCAGTCGATCTTGTCAAAGTCAATCTTGCCTCCGCCTGTACTTACATACGGCAATGTCCAGAATCGCGATTGTTGCCGATTGATTTACAGCGTAATATAATAGATGGTGTAATTTGGTTTGGTATTACATAATTTTCTATTTTACTAGCTAAGCCCCGCGGTGTTACTCGTCTTGTCATATGCTGCTCGGCTTGTAATGTTGACGACCGCCGCGCAGGTCGTGAGTTCGATTCCCACGAGGAGTAAACATCTGTACGACCTACAAATGTTTATTTCGGATCTGTGTGTATGTCTTTGTGTGATTTATGTTTGTAAAACGCTTTTATATGATAAGACCATAAGGTATTATTATATAAAAGCTTTTCATGAACAACAATAAGAATTATTTTACAATAAGGGCAACGTTTTTTTTAAATGTAGTGTGATCGTAAATTTTCGACGTTTAATTATTATTTAAGGATTTGACGGTTACATACACATATACATCCAAAATGAGCATATTATCTTTTTCAACTTTTGCTGCACTTCTACGGCCATGCTCGCTCGGGGACGTACCACCGTCCTTTAAAAAGTCAGCATGAAATAAAGTATTCTTTCAAACTCCTTTCTCCTCCAAATCCCTAATATGTTCCCGAGCCGTCCTATCCAAGAAACCTATTCTATCCAATTTCCCAGGTTGACAACGCACTCGCGACTCTTCGGAGCGATCCCGTCGCCCATAGACAAACGCAACCTGGGAGTTTGGATTGAATAGGTTAATTGGATAGGATGGGGATGGAATTCAGGATATGGAGGGGGATAGGAACAGGAAAAGAAAAGAGTAGACCTGGCCATCCAGCATCCCCCAAAAGTCATGCATACTTTATTTTATGCCGACTTTATATAGGGTGGTGGTACTTCCCCAGGCGAGCACGGCCGTAAAAGTGCAGCAAAAATGATTCACCTTTTAAATTATGTTGCAATTTGTCTGTAAACGAACATTAAATGCTGGATAATGCCTAAAACGATTAAAGGTTTTTTAATTAAATAAGCGGGCCCGACAAATGTTGTCCTAGACACGATGTCTTTAATTCGAATAATTCAACTTTTTTTGGACCAAATTGTGAATCTAAACCATTCTCGAATCCCCTTGAACACACCTAAGAATTTGATCAAAATCGGTCCGGCTGTTTAGGAGGAGTTCAGTGGCAGACACACGCACGCAA
>JAOCPS010514347.1:0-11507 GCA_025505425.1 Graphium colonna
TATGCTCTCGTGCACGATCATGCAGTCAAAACCACCACCAAGCGATAATGTTAACAGAAATGCAGAATCTCATTGTCTCACACTCTTTTCTTGTCCACCTTTAATATATTCTTAATCCACCCTATCCAGTGGTCATGTATCTTTCCTGATCTGACGTGAATTTTGTTTTTAATAAGCTTGATTATTTGTCAAAATATTGATAGCTCAATCGATACTATTGACACTTGGCAATACTATCGGTACTATCGATAGTATCGATTATCAGAAATGGTCAATAGTATTGATACTATCGAGATTATCGATAGTATTGAAGTAACTTGTCGATATTATCGAGGGTTTTTTCATATCAACTGTCATATTTTCAATACTATCGGCTAGGTGCAAAAAGTAATGTTAGTGAATATAACGTAATAGCGACCTGCCCCTATTTCGCACGGTTGAAATATAAATTAAAATGAACTATTTGACACGGCGGAAAAAATGTTAAAAAAGCGTATATCATATATTGCTACATTTTTAAATAATTGTTTGTTTATTCGCTAGAGAATAGTGATCTTATGTTTTCTTAGTAGTTTCAAGTAATTTATTTTTAATACATTTTCTATTCATGTTGTGTTTGAAATGAAATGTGTTATAATTAACAAATTTAAAAAGTTACTTATATACTCCTCCATTTCTGAATTTAAGTTAATTTATATTGTCAAGGATTATTGCCAAAGCACAAGTAAAGTGCCCCTTTTAGCTACGGCGTTCGGTTTTCAAACAGAAATATAGTTATTGTGACGTAATTATAATAGTAAGAACTATAGGGTCGCGATATTTTAATAATTTGAATTGGATTGAGACGATAACATTTGACTGATTTTCAAGGTCACGATACTATCGATAGATAGTAATAGTCTATCGATAGTAGAGTGACAACAATAGTGGTTAGGGGTGTCCACTTACAAAAAACTTCGATGTTTTTTTCGATTCAATATTTCCAAACTGTACATCGATGTCTTTCGATGTATTGGATGAAAACGTCGATTATTTACACATCGAGTATTTAATTATGGTTCTGTTCCGAAAATGTAAAAACGGAACCCTATTACTAAGATTTGCTGTCCTCTGTCACCAGGCTGTATTTCATGAACCGTATTTTTTTATGTTCATGGGTTGCATGGTTTGTGCTCTTGTCACAGACTGTAAGGGCAGGAAACAGCCACAAGAGTTTTTTTTTTAAATAATAAAGAACACAGGAATCACGGATTTAGAAAAAGGAATAATTGATCAGTTTTAAAAATGTATTCTATATTCTAAATAAAATAATCTAATAAAATAATTTAAAATGATACAAAATAAAATTAATTAGATATGAATTTAAATGTATTAAGTCTTAATGTTATTACCAACAATAAACAAAGATAGTGCTCGATAGATATTTTCTGTTGCCGCTATAGCAACTAATACTAAGAGACATAATTCACAAGACACAGACCAGATATACTATTTTATCACAACTTTTCCTGCAAACCATCATGAATTCAAACATTGCTTTATTAAAATAAATACAAGCCATGTATGAGAAAATCCTTTATTGTATTATTTACATACGTATTAATTTATATGTATTTAAGTAATTAAAAAATTATTTGTATGTATTTAAATAAGAACAAAAAAAACATCTGCACTGCTTTCCAGTGTTCTTTTGGGAGACTGCACAAACAACAGTTTTTATGAAATTAATTGGTTATAGTTGATTCGATGTTTTTCTACTAAAAACTGAAAAAACATCGATACATCGAATATATCGAAAGCATTTCAAAACATCGGATCGATTCGATGTATGTATCGCATTGTAAACAGCGATGTTTTCGATGCATCGATGTATATCGAATAACCCTAGTGGTGGTCAGCTAACGTCCAACGCGTGGATGTTGCCGTTGTACGTGACGTCTCGTCAGTAACCCCCATTAAGACTGATAGCAAGTGAATACAGAAATGATTTCTGCTTCACGTGTCGCACCTCGCTATCTTCATTCAAAATGGCCGTTAAAACTCACTGCAAATATGTTATCGTAATCACATATTTCGCTGCGATTATTATTGGTTCCTTATAATAAAAGAGTGATAAAAATTTCTAATGTTCTGATTTTCTGACTAGCGTTGCAGAACAATCGATAGTTCGACTATCGATAGTTGACCTTGAAAATCAGTCGAACTTTCGATAGTTCTATCGATACTATTGACACGTGGCAATACTATCGATTGTCAGAAATGGTCAAAAGTATCGATATTATCGATATATTTAAAGAGTGATGAATGGACATATGTCATCGTTTCAATCCAATACAAATTATTCTCAGATTAGAGAATAATACATACAGATAGAGAGCAATGACAGAATATTGATGCCAGTGCGGTAAATAGACTTTTAGTCGGTAAATAGAATCTCCGATCAGTACGAAACAAAGCTTTGTGCGGACAATAAATCACTAGTTGTCACGTTTTTTTATGAAATAATGCAGACTCCTGTCATTAATTCTTGCAAAAACCGTTCCAGAATACTTAAAAAGTAGACGCAATATCGTTTTGCTAGAAAATGTTATTGATTGTACTGTTTTATATTATTTTCTTATTTTAATATGTATCGTACATAAATATATGTCGCAAAATGATTAAGATTGGTTGATTAAATAGCGAAAAAATTCCCACAAAAATATTCAAATGTGATATGGGATAGGTAATCATCAAAATTTTACTTATATATACTTATAATATACTTTGATACTTTGTCCACAAAAAAATTGTGTAAAGTAAGTACTGCTAAATTATTGGATTATAGCGACTCAATTTTTTTGGCGTAGATAGAACCGAAGAACTTGAATTGTAAATTATTGTGATATTTATTCCAAAAAATATTAATGACACGTATTAGATTTATTTTGTCTTCTGTTTTTACTTTTTATTCACTTATATATCATAGACAGACAAAAATGTATACCCATTAATTTGTATAGTCCCAACGTTTCGAGTATCTTAACTGGTGTTAGTCAAATATTTTTATTGCTTCTGTTCTTAGGGTTCCGTAGTCTACTAGGTACCCTTATAGTTTCGTCATGTCTGTCCGTCAGGGCTCGTACTCCGCCGTTTCTGTACCGATTATCACGAAAATTGGTGGAGAGATGAATATTGAAGATCCAAAGATTTTTTTTTAAATTATGTAAAAATATTTTTTTCACCCCTCCTCCCATAAAACGAGAACAAAAATTTTGTGGTTTACCCCATCGTGTGGAATATCGTTGGAAAGGTCTCTTATAATGCAACAAAAACTTACTAGACCTCATGTGGATCAAACCCTCCAGTCTCAAGATATCTTTATACAAAGTTAAAATTAGAGCGTCCTTAACTTTTGAAATATTATTACAATAATTCCGAAAAAATATTTGGTATATACCTATAAGTAAGTACTTCAAAACCTACTTCAAGCAACAGTCTCTCACAACAAAGGGTACCTTATATTCTTTTAACACATGATATTAATGGAAAGCACTCTGTACTAGATTGTCATCATAGAAGAGTGGCGGCTGTGATCAGCTGGTACTCGCGAGGCCGTCGACACCCCTCCGCATTCTATTTTGGTCATCAGGTGAACCGTCTGCTCGTTTGTCTTCCTTTTTATATAAAAAAAAGCTTAATAATTACACGTAGACAAAATTACGAATGTATCTCACGTCAATAATCTCTTAAAAATCGTGTGTACGATGATAGTGCCTCAAAATTGTTTAACACTTCCCGACACTGCTTGTGTTTCATGTGTGTGCTTTAGAGGTGGTAGAGCATAACAACTATTCACAGCTTTTGCTGCACTTCTACGGCCGTGCTCGCCCGGGGATGTACCACTGCCCTTTATAAAGTTGGCATAAAATAAAGTATGACTGACTTTTGTGGGTGCCGGATGGCCATGTCTACCCTTTTCTTTTCCTATTCCTATCCTCTTCAAATCCTTAATCCCAACCCCATCCTATCCAATAAACAATAACACTTTGGTTAGGTTGACAACGCACTCGCGACTGCCTGCTATGTGGTGCAGGTACCTCCCGAAACAACCATGTCCCGAGAAGAACTCCATAGTCCAGTAGGTGTTGATGACCTTCTGTCCAACCACCACTTCGGGACTGGACGTATGACCTCCGCAGTTCTTAGGCGGGCAATTAGGTGCTCCAGCCTCCGCACCATTTCTCTATTGGTTGGGAGCGCAGTTGTTCCCTGTACCCTCTCTACTCTTCCAGCGTCAGCGGGTGGCTCCAGGCTATCGCTTCCTCGTTTATACAGTGACGCAAGGATTGCGGCTTCCAAATCTCAGTGAAGTGAACCCGCCAGCGCACACGCCGCCTCATCGGAGATTGTCCGGTAATCTCGTATGATCTGTATGACAAACACCCTCTGCGGCTTGCTCAGGAGCGCCGTAGTTCGCCGATTAAGGGTGTCGGCTCAAAACCGGGGAGCCGTACAGGGCCATAGACTAAACGACCCCGGTGTATAGGCGGTGGCAGGCGACGGATGGACCTCCAACGTTCTTCAACTCTCGCTAGTTTAGCAGCAAAATGGGCACTGAAATTCCACCGGCGATCTAGGACTAGGCCGACATATTTCATCATGGACGTCGACATGGACGCCGCATATGATAATATAGGCGTCCGTAGGTGGTGCCTTTCTCGGCTCATAGAAACACAAGGATTTATTATGACAAGAACAGCGGCACAACTAAAGCCGGTGCCGCGGGTGATGACAAGGATGTTGTCGGCGTAGCACGTCACTTTGCACCTGTGAGGTAGGCGCCACGCAGCACCAAATCGTAACCAATGTTCCACATGAGAGGCCATAACACCAAATAAAGAAATGACGTGTAGAGTTCCACCTCTGTGGAACTTTACACGTCATTTCTGTGGTCCTATGACCATCTTGGCACGGGTAAGCAATACGACGGTAAGACAGATAGGCCCCGATAATGTGGTGCACAGTGATATCGGAGTGCCTCCTTAATGTAAGCCCAAGGGAGGGTGTTAAATGCGTTGGCGATATTAAAAGACACCACCAGTAGCACCTTGCCTTGGGAAACCGCTTTCTGCGGGGACCTGATGGCGTGTGACGCATGCGATACCGATTAACAATACCCCTCGGGTACAATACTAACCGGGTATCTGCTTACCTGGTCTGCGTTCTGTCAAGTTCATACTGAGTTTTATCCCTACTTAGAAAAAATAAGTAAATATGAAATAAACAATTGAATATATATTTTTTTTTACTTTGAATTTTATAATTGTTCTTAAAAAAATATTTCCCTTAACAGCTATTACCATTACTGGTCTCATGGTCTGTCATAGTGACAATGACATTGTGATATCATCGTGTTTTTTTACCATCGAGTATTGTTGTTTATTAAAATTAAAAGAGCGACAAGAAAAGTTATTAATTAATAATTTTAGTTATTTAATATTGTAAAAACTTTAACACAATTCTTTTATACTAAATACTATATAACTTTATTAATAACCATATTAAAATGGAAGAAGAAAGCAGAAAACCCATTTGCCTTATAATATTAGGTTATCTTATTGTTTTTATTTACATTTTACCAATATTCACAGTATTCTCGTAAATACCTAAATTGGATGATATTTTATCGTAACTATTGAGTAATGAAGTAAATTTGTTTAATTTTTAAATTTAGGTATGGCAGGAGCTGGAAAGACTTCATTTACAAGACGTTTAGCCGGAAAAATTGTTGAAGGGTCTCGACCTTACCTTATAAATTTAGACCCTGCCTGTAGAGAAGTGCCTTATCCTGCTAATATTGGTAAGTATTAATTATACAGTGGACAGTCGGTAATCCGATGCTGAATGGGGATTTACCTACATTAGTACTGAACGCGTATTTAATTTCCAAATAATGTTGTACTATGGAAAGCCGCAAATCGTAATTCATGTAAAAAAATTGGTGGAAGCCCTAGATTTAAAAAAAATTAAATGGTATCATTTGTGTAGAGAGCCATTATTATCAGCAACATGATCAACAATTATTTTCGATAGGAACTTGATCTGCTGTCATAGATTTTGTCGTGGATACACTTTCGGGGCACCTTGCCCCCACTTGGTACTGTCCTAATGACCCATAGAGTGCAAGTTAAAAGCGGAATCAGAATTTCACATAGCAGGTTCTGAGTGAAGCATAAGAACTAAATATAGCAAGAAGAGGATGGATTTTTGGATGTCACATGTGTTAAAAACACAATATGACTGATTTTGGAATACTTTAAGATTAGAAATTATTGCTTTTTTTTTACTTTCTAGAAATATGCCATTTTCCACCAAATTTGATTTATCATTTATAGTAGTAATGGTGGTTCCCTATTGGTTAAACTTTTCCACAAATAAAAACACATTTTAGTCCCATTTGGAACAGTTCTGACCTATATGCGGTTTGTGGTAATGTGGTATTGTAAGATCCAAAAATTTTTGTAAAGCCAAAATGAATGTAAAATTAAACAACTGTTTTTCAGTCCATTTATACTACATTTCATCATAATTTACCTTGTATATGTACTGACCCCTAAAACTGTTTTAATTAATGTTTCATAATTATAATTTACAGATGTAAGGGATACAGTTAATTATAAAGAAGTAATGAAACAATATGGCCTAGGACCTAATGGTGGTATTGTAACTGCTTTGAATTTATTCTCCACAAAGTTTGGTCAAGTTGTGGATCTTATTGAAAAAGCTGGAAAAAAGCATAAGTACTGTGTTATTGATACACCAGGTATGATATTTTTTTTGTTTCATTAACAATTGTATTGATCTCTTCACTCTGCTCCAATTTCGCTATAAAATTATAACATCTAAATGTGGTTTACATTTATATGTTATATTAATTATTAGCACAGAAAAAAATTATAAGAATACACAAAAGGATATTGTATGTGTAAATTTATTTTCTTCAACTCCTGCTATATGTTCACACTTTCCCCATATACAGGTAACTGGTGAGTCACTAATGATATTAAAAGAAAGTGCTCAGTACTTGATTGTCATCATATTTGTGTATTAAAATTTGGGGCATAGTTTTTGCTCAAATTACCCAATAAATAAATTAAGTGTAGCTACTTAACAAAGCGCGTGATTAGGTGTATGTTTGCCAAAGTCACCGCCTTCCATTTACTCCGGCCATACGGTGTTTTTATTCTTCATATATGATTACCGTTTTGAACATTCTCAAATCATCCTCTATATTTATACATCTTGTTTAAATTTTTAATCATTAATATAGTACTTGATATACATTCATTCAATTTATGATGGATGACACAATGTTTGTACAGTTATGGAAAAATGTATTCATGATTTAATTTTAGTTTTATAAGGAAGAAAAAAAATATATCATATTTTAAGGAAATTTGCATTCTGTTTTACCATTGATATTGTGATTCTGTCATAGTTATAATTGTTATTGTTAACTTTATGTTTTTTTTAGTAACTTTAGCAGAAATGGAATTTAGTTTTTTTAATTGCTATGAATGGCATTGTAATTCATTGAAACTTTGGAACACACTATGAGTGATGTTTTAAATAATAATGGTAACTGCATTATTTGTAATGAGCGTATTGAAATCTGCAGGTCAAATAGAAGTGTTTACATGGTCTGCATCAGGCACAATAGTGACAGAAGCTCTCGCTTCCTCCTGTCCCACAGTTGTTGTGTATGTAATGGATACAGTGAGGAGTGTGTCGCCTGTAACATTCATGTCAAACATGCTGTATGCATGCTCAATATTGTACAAGACAAGGTTGCCATTCATTGTGGTCATGAACAAGGTATGTTGTATAAAATTGGCTTATTATTATTATGATTTATTAAAAGAAGTTTCAATTTGGTTAATTTATGTAACATTTAATAATAATCGTTATGAGCGATAAAAAAACCAGAGCCTTATTATTGTAACACATGTACTAATGAATAAGGAATATCATATTATTTTTATAATATTATTTAATTATACAGCATTTTTGTAGCCACTATGGAGTTGTATTATGTTGACTGTACTAAGAGAATGCATCACCAAAGTTAAAATTGAAAATTGTGTACCTTTGATTAAATTAAATTCTGTTTTGCTTTTCTTAGTATCTTACATTATTTGTTACTAGATGATTTGCTGTTATTTATCCTCATTTTCCCAAACAAATTTTGTTAATTCTAAAGAAAAGGGAAAGCCATATTTTTGCTACTTTATTTTGTAAGAAAAAAAAATATAAACAATATGCTCAATTTTTTAGACAGATGTGGTAGACAGTGCTTATGCAGTCGAGTGGATGCGTGACTTTGAGGCGTTCCAAGATGCCTTGGATGCTGGAGTGGATGGGGAAGGTGGGACTTATGCAGGAAATCTTACAAGGTCAATGGCCTTGGCCCTTGACAGCTTTTATGCAGACTTAAAGTGCTGCGGTGTCAGCTCTCATACTGGGGAGGTGAGTGCATTATATTAACAATTTATGCATTACTATAAAATATTTTTTTGTAAAAAAATAAGAAAACCATAAGCTTTAAAAATATTGATATGAAATAATTTTTTCACAGGGTCTAGAGGAGTTTTTCAAATTAGTGGATGAAGCAGCGGAAGAATATGAAAAGTGAGTATGTTTGGCATAAATTAGTTACATAAGAGTAAATCAATACATTTATAAATTACTTTAACATATTTATATAATAGATATTTATAATAGGTATTTATATCTTGCTGAAATTATGGAAATATTCAATTAATTTTACATTAAATTTATTTAAAAATCATATGCTCAAGGACAATGCCTATTTTTATAGTGCAAACCGTACCAAGTTGCATCAAGTTTAAAGAGGTTTTTTGGAGACTAAACTTTTTTTATTAAGTACTACAGAAATTCTGTTCTTAAGGAAAACCTGAGTTTCGAAGATATTTGTTAAGTTTGAAAGAGCTCCTAATGCATTTAGCATCTCCATGATGGATTGCGCAAATATTATGTAGGTAAAGCAATATTCATACTTTTATACTTTAAATTACATTCCCTGTTTAAAAATCAAATCCATTAATAGTTTTGTTATAAAAAATTATGAAAATAATTAGTACATAATTTCTATATTTATTTTGGTACTACTTTTGGACATTGTCTTTTACTAATATTATTCTGATGGCGGATCACTCTGATGACAACCTAAATGTAAGTCATTCAATACAGTTAGTGTAATGCCACCTCATTACATCTTTAGTTTACAGCAGCTTTAGCATTTTAAATTAGATTGAGGTATCTGGGGCATTTTTAAGAAGAGGCAACTAAACTAAACAAGATGTGTTCAAAAACATAGCTAGCTTAGATAAATGGTAAAAACCGTACAATGCGTGTTTTTAAATGAAATTTTAATGATTTGCCCAAATTGTTTTCAGGGAATACAAGGCGGAATGGCTTAAGATGCGAGCCGAAAAACTTGAAGAGAGGCGGCGGAAAGAGGAAGAATTGAAACAGGAGACAACCGGTAGGGATCATAGAAAATATCTCAATTTAAAGTGAAGTTAATTAATAATTATTTTCATTTGCAGTACAGAATTGATTGATCGAACTAATTGGTGTCGATAGGGAAATAATAAAAAACCCCAGAGATTTTGTACAGATTAGATTAAACTTTTTGACTTAGTTTTTTTCTTGGACACAACTTATTTTGGAATAACCTACTTTATATTGCTGCTATTTTTACATACAATTTTTTGGAACAAATATAATTTCAGGAGATTTACTTTTTTTTCCACGAAACTCTGAACATTTTTTAAACAAGTTTACTTTCACAGAAAATTACAAAAACCGTCTTCAAACGCCTTAAAAGTGTACTTTCGAAACATATATTCTCCGTTATTTTGATTTTAAAAACTAACCACTAATCCGATTTTTATAAAAAAAATTTGGCTCCATGGGATGGAAGTGTCAGATAAAAAAGATATTTTTTCAAATCAGTTCACAAGTAGGAAATGTACCGATTTTTTTTTGACGATTTTATGGGACTGTTAACAAAGAATTCACTATCATATATAAAAAGATTTCTTTAAATTGTTTCACAAATGATGGGGATACGCGAAAAATACAAAAATTCTATTTTATTTTGATTTAAAAGAAAAAATATTACATCGATTTTCCTGAAAATTTATGGGACAATTCCGGAAGAATATAAGATAACGAAAGAATTTTCAAAATCGCTTAATTAATAGCGGAGATATGCGCGAAAGTACATAAGAAAAACATAAACATTCGAATTGAGAACTTCTTTTTTCAAGTATGTTAAAAATAAAAGTAGGCTAATACTGAGTAGGTATACCATTAGCTAACTGCCAGTCAAAGTCTTGTCAAAATAGATCAAGCGGTTTCGGACTTGCGACTGAAAACATGTAAAAATTGAAAAAATTGTTTGTTTTGTAAAGTGTAACTTTATTACTAAAACAAAAAGTATATTTATTTAAAGTAAAAATATTGATAATTTTATACCACAGATGATACAGACACGGTCATAGACAAGAAAAAGCTCATAGATGAAGTTGTCGCTGGTAGGGAGATAAGTGACGTGTATCTCAAACATCCTGCGAATGAAAGTTCGAGCGATGACGAGGGAACGGAAGCGGAACCTCCCGACGTTGGTGAGTATTCGTACTATACTTAGCAGTTAGTCTTTTCTAAATAATGTCTAGTAAGAACAAAAATATATACTAATACTACTTTGTGCGAAAGTGTATTTTGAATTTACATTCATCCAACGTTAGATTTAATAAAGACACACACCATCTGTACGCACACAAACAACACGTGTGCATGCTCATAAACATATGTCGGTGGTAGAACCAGCAGTAGGTTTTGCTACTGCCGAGGGCATGGTTCGAACCGGGTAAGTACCACGACCTCGGGGGGGAGGGGGTACCAGAAATCCTGGAGAATCCTCCACTGGGCGTTACCTACGGTCAGTGAGCGTACAGCCTGAGCGTGGGTGCTCAGGTAGCTCCACGTATTTGGGGGGGGCACCTTACTGCTCTCTACTGCCCGAGGCAAACGATGCAAGAATACTTCGGTACCACCTTCCACCCTAGCTGTGGACGTCTGCAACATCAGGGGATTACATTCAAACCTAAATGAGACCACCACCGTTGACCACCTTGAGACGGCAAGAGCAAGGCCGGCCTGTCTTGCTCTTTTTGACAGAGACTCAAATATTCTCTCCGGCAGACACTTTGTTACCCTCTCTATCTCGGTTACCCAGGGTATAAATTGGAACATACATTTGTGCCCCGTGCAGGAGTGTGTTTACGTTAGAGGGGATATCTGTTTTCGATGTCTCGGCAGTTTTGAAGGTATAGTGGACAGGTCTCTGTCCATTGTATGGCTGCGAGTTGACTTCGACGACCATCCTCGCGTCTATACGTGCCTGTACAGGTCTCATAGCAGTGACACCGAAACTG
>JAOCPS010514458.1:0-11503 GCA_025505425.1 Graphium colonna
AATACTTTTCCGGGACGTGACGTATAACTGAAATTTTCTTTTTATAGTGCCGGTCAACAAAAAATGTTCATGACCCCTCGCTATATGGTAGGGTCAGTAAAACTGATATTTTTAATATAATATTTATTTTTAACCACATATTTCTAATTTGTCGATTCTGCTCATCCTACTGCTAGAGTAATTATTCAAATAAGATAAAATAATTAAATCCGTTCAGCAATGACCGAGGAATAACATACCTGAAAATAATAGAAACAAGAAATTTAGAGCCTTTTTGTGAAGTCGATCAAAAATATTAAGGGTCCTGTTTAAAAACTCTACAATATAGGTACAATTACATACGTGATTATTTTAAACAAAAAATATATATTTTTTTTTTAAAAATATTTTTTTTGCTAACCCTACTTTTTGACAGATCTATGACAACTCGAGGTGAAGTCGTGCACATTTATAGTTGATTAACATCACCTTTCCTCAGCGGTGGACCTGGTCATGGGAGTCACTTACGAGCATAGCAGAACTCGGGTACTAAAAAAGATGTTTACCAATATTGCAACCTTACACTATAGGAATCAACTGGCGCCAGCGGTATCTCCAGATCGATTCGACTAAGGGACCTTCAAGAAAAGAGCATATTCCTACCTCAAATGCCGGCAACGCTCTTGTAACTCCTCTGGTGTGGAGTAAGTCCATAGGCGGCGGCGATCACTTACCACCAGGTGAGCCGTTGCTTGTTTGCCTCCCTCCCAAGAAAAAAAAATGATTTATTTAACTGAGATACGCTCGGCGCGTTATTTGCTTTGTCACTAATAAGACGTTTAGAAATGACTTTGCTGTTGGTGCACACGGTTCACACTTTTGCTTACGGCAATCGCTTGCTGACCGCGCTCTATAGATGTACTATTATACTCTAAGACTGTAACACAACACCACGCGCGGTCCATTAAGTGCGGCCTGTGGAGTTATGAAGTATGGAAGATCGACTTAATGAACACCCTTAAGTCGGTCCATTTCGACCGACTTCAAAAAGGAGGATGTTCTCAATTTGTTTCTACGTTTTAAAATTCTTTGTTGTGTGTTAGCGGATTTCTCCGTAACTTATGAACAGATTTTCAATTTTTTTTACTTACACACAATGGTTAAAAGATAATATAATATAATTTAACCTATATAATTTTCACGAACGTTCGCTTCTTAAGCGTTCGATGTCAGTTTCGCTGTTTTTTTATAGGAAATAATTATCTCTCGCCGTATATTGTAGTCCGGTCTGGATCCCATCTAATGTACAGGGTGACGCATCTAAGGCAGTTTAAGCTCATCTCGCTCAACTAGATTACCTATATCTATAAATATTTGACAAAATCGAAAAGGCTGCTGGCAAATTTATTTACGGCAGTTTTATTTAAATAGCATGCACAGATTCGTAATCTTTAACGAGCTATACGTATTGTTTGATTGTCTGTCAAAATTATATTTATTTAGTTGTAGACGGCGATAGAATTACTTACTATAATTGTGGTTAAAAGTAAACCGGAGGGTGGTCGCGTCGGCCTTTCAGGAGGCGAGAGATTGCGAAAGGGCAAAATCAAAACGGCGGTCCGGTCGCGTTGGCGCGGCGCGTTGCTTCGCCTCAGTGCCGCGCCGACCGCCGTACGGAGCGGAAGTGTCGAACACCGCCTCCGCGCCCAGTGCTACCGTGCCCCGTGTTGTTGCCCCCCAATTGTACGTAAACATCGACTAGTGCACCACAGTGTGCAGTGGGATCCGAAACGAGCCGTTGCATCCGCTAACGAAAATCACCAGCAAGAGAGAGAAACGAACGCTTTCCCGTGTGACAGTTGCATTCTGCAGGTGCTCAGATTGTATTTATTTCTCTAATTAATAGCAAAAGTGGTTGTATACCGGCCACGGTCGCGGCTCACATGTCCGGCACGGCCACCGGTTGCTTTGTTTGTTGTCGAAACGAAAGACTATGGGACAGCGGTCGCAGCGTTCCGGCTTTCTACACTTGTTGATTCCGCAGCGGCGATATTTTAGACCACACCAGTTGTCCAGTTGACGAATTGTTGCCGAATCAACTCTTTAGACGCGTCCAACAATCAATTTTACGCGACTCGGCTAAAACGTTTCCGTCAAAGGAGCCGTGCACAGACAATGATTAATAGAAAAGTTACTTACGCGTTGGATGTAGCACATTATGCTTATAAAACACGCGACTTAATTTAGAATAATATCTATTCAAACCATCCTCAGGGAGGAAAACATTTTCATTTAATTTCATCATTTGAGTTCACGATTACCAGCGACATAATGTCTGAATAGATTTCAAGATAGTAAAGCAAGAAAAAAAAGGCATGTGCCATTTATATTTTACTCCGAGTGCGAGCAAACGTAACTAAATAAACACAGCGAAAATATTGTAGGTAAATATAAATACAATTATCGTTTCTTTGTGTATATTCATCAGATCAGACCGCTTTGTGAATTATTTCGAACGCTTGCTTGAACTTTGCGATTTTCACTCGATATTTTCATCACGCGTGTTTATTTCGTGACAGTTTTTAATAGGTATTAGGTATTTCTTCGTTATATTGTTCCGTAAAGCAAAACGTAAGCGTGTATACTTATTAATTAACCTCTTACGTTTGCTTCGAATACTTTTGACGTGTAACTAATTGTGATATAGGAAACAACTTTATTACATTCTTCGAATTGATTGATAACTTATCTGAGTCGTGTAGCTGTTATGCAGAACGAGTCACTTATAATTTTACTAAATCACACCAATATTTCTGGCATTTATATGTATATCTTAATATTGATTGGAATGTTATTTAATGCTTTGAGGTATTTTAAACGCGGTGAAGGGAACATCTGAATAACATTCGAACATCTAAACCGGTTTCTAAGTCAAAAGTCACAGATCCTTTTCCAGTTTTATTAAATGACCTCTTTCGGTGTACCAGAATTAATTTAAACTCGCCGACTTTACTATTGTTTTCATTTTGATATCTTTTTCAATTACAAACTAAAGAAATAATGTCTTTTATATACGTAGTATTCACGTGAGTACTTCTTAGTAAGTATGTCACCTCTATTTAAAACAATTAAAAACCCTTAAAATATATTATTTATAAAACAAATATTTTACTATAAATAATACATTAAAATAATTGATAAATAACAAAATATCATTAAACAAACAAAAAAGTTTAAACAATCAATGAATAATTTCATTCATCAACATCACTTTTTTAAATTATTTTCTTCAAATTCTGACTTTTTAAAATCATACATATTGACATTAAATAATTTCGACGTTTTTAAGGATGGTTGATATGTTGTGCTTAGTGTTTTGAATTGCATTATGACTGGCTTGCTAATAAAATTGGATTATTTCAGTGCCTATACTATTACACCTGTATTCTGCTTTATTTGAATTAAAAATAAATATTTTTTTAAGCCATAAAAATACGACACCCCTAAAAACCCATTCCACTCTCTTTCCCCCTAAATTTAGTGGGGAAAGCCCTAAGTTAGGAACCCTGAATTTGCGCTTGTTAAAATTATTATTTTATTTACGTTATACTTTTAAATCTTCTTGAAGGTGAATTCACAATTTTTCCTTTACTTTGGAAATGTAAATTAGTGTAAAATCTACTTTTTATATAAACTTTTTAGCGTCAATATTACTTTTTTAGTTAGTATATGCTTTTTTTTCTATTTGGCATGTAGATATTAACGTCACTATGTAATAATTAGAAGAGTCCGACATATTTACTTTATGTAATCAACTTTTTTACAAGTATGGCTTCGTGGTTTGACGTCAAATTGAGCGTCGAGGCTTGTTGTTATGTTTCAAGACAACAACAATCTACTTCTAACGATGTGTTTTTAAAAGAATCATTTTAATATCAAACACCATATCAAGTCTTTTAGATTTCAAAAAAGGAGGTATTTCACAATTCGGGAGTAGAGGTGGTAGAGAATAACATCTTTTCACAGCTTTTCCTGCACTTCTACGCCCGTGCTCGCCCGGGGAAGTACCACCGCTCTTTATAAAGTCGGCATAAATTATGGCCATGTGAACCCTTTTCTTTTTCTATTCCTGTCCTCTCCAAATCCTTAATCCCGACCCCATCCTATCCAATAAATTTATTATATCCGATCTTTCAGGTTGACAACGCACTCGCAACTCCGGATGTTGCCTTTGACTATGGGCGACGGGATCGCTTACCATCAGGTGAACCGTCTGCTAGTTTGTCTTCCTTTCCATAAAAAAAAAATCGGATGTTGCCATATTTTATTTTGTCATTAATGTCCGCTTGTATCACTATTGTCATTTGTGAAGCGATTTTAAAAATTGTTTGGAAGGATCTTCCGAAATGATCCCATAAAACTTTTAGAAATATTGGTTCAGTAGACTTTTTTTTTTTTTTTTATGGCACGGAAAACAAACGAGCAGACGGTTCACCTGATGATAAGTGATCCCGTCGGCCATGGACACACGCAACATTCGGAGAGTTGCGAGTGCGTTGTCAACCTGGGAAATTGGATACAATTGGTTTATTGCATAGGACGGGTCGAGATTAAGGATTTGGTGAGGATATAAGTGGGAAAAGGGTAGAAATGGCCATCCGGCATCCCTAAAAGTCATGCATACTTTATTTTATGCCGGCTTTACAAAGGGCGGTGGTACTTCCCCGGACGAGCGTGGCCGTAAAAGTGCAGCAAAAAGTTTGTTTAGAAGTGTTGGAGGAGGAATTTTTTATGCGGTTCATACCCTGGGCGTCAAGTGTCAACATACATGGGCGTCTACGACATCGTTTAAGCTCCAAAATCCTTGATCACGTTGAAGTAGGTTTTGCCCATTTTTTTCACTTCTAGAAATTGTGCTTGTTAGACAGCGTGTATTGACAATATTATGAAAATATTTTGATTAGTTAAGAAGCCGTTAAGTAAAGCCGTTACAAATAGCAAATAAACAGCCGTTCACTTTTTAATAAGAAAAGCTTTCATGAAAAAATGCTTAACATTAGCTGTTCAATATAGCTAGATTGGAACATTCATCTATGCATCCCAAACTTTAGTGCTTACAATTTAAATAGGCTTATACTTATTCTGTAGCTTTCAGACTATTGTATAACTAGATGCTGCTTGAGGTTTCACTCGCTTTCGAGTTTTTTTATACACGGTACCTTAAACATTTTTTTAAATAAAATATAGCTTTAATTCAATAAAAGATCGATTATTTGATAAGTATGGATCGTATTACCTTCGAATGCATTTAGTATAAATTCTAATTTTAACACTATAAACAGGCACTTCAAATTTTATTTTTACGTATAGCTACAGATCACAATATATTGTAATGAAGTTAATTTCTTCAGAAAATTACAAAATCCGACTTCTACCGCCTTAAAAATGTACTCCCGAAACATTTCTTCTCCGTTGTTTTGATTTTACAAACCACTAATCCGGTTTTTATAAAAAATATATTTAAAAACCGGATCATTGAACCATTGTGGAAGTGTATACCTTACAGATAAAACAATATTTTTTTCAAGTCAGTTCATAAGTTAAGGAGATGTGCGAATGTTCCTGAATTTTGTTATTTATATTTAAAAAACAAACTAATGGACTGGAATAACTGAAAATTTTATGGGAATATTTATGAAGATTGTATATATGCCTTCTATCGTATAGAAAAATAATTTTTGAAATTGGTTCATAAATGACGGATATACGCCCGAAAATACATAAAATCAATTTCGTTACTTTTATTTAAAAGAAAAACTACTGTATTGATTTTCCTGAATATTTATGGCACCATTCCAGAAGAATAACCCTATAAGATGACAAAAGAATTTTTAAAATCGGTTCATAAATGACGGAGACATGCGCGAACGTTCGTAAAAAAAACGTATAAACATTTGAATTGACAACCTTCCTCCTTTTTTGAAGTCGGTTAAAGATATCAGATATCGACTCTTTGTTAAGTATTCCTAATACATTCCTATGCATTTTATAAGCTCTAATTGTGACATACAAACATACATTTCAATTTTATTTATATAGCTATAGATTATAATATATTGTAGTAAAATAAAAAAAAATGTATAGTATACAATTGTATCTTCAGCTTGTGGTATCGCTATGGATTCCCGTCTATTACGAGATGCTTTAAAACATACTATATTGTGTATGACACTTTTTTTTCACGCACACGCAGTCACTGTATATATATACAAGCGTTACGTACAAATACACCGATGTGCCAAGTTGAAACATCTATACTCATTCTATGGCACTCGAATGTACTGACCATGCATGGGACGTATCACTGTTTGTTTGCTTGTTTGTAACCGACTCCTTTGAACACTATTTTGAGCCACTTTCCGCGGACAGATTTTATTCAAACTTTGCAGACTTTTCAGTGGTCGATGACATTACAATAATTTGATAAGCATACCCCATTATCCTAACTAGGATCGCCAGGAAGTATAATTTTTTACTTTTTAGTTCGATTTGTCATTAAAGCGTGTTTTATTAGTTTTTTAAACTATATTTAATTTCATTATTTAGCCTTGGAATACTTTTTCAATGATGATGTTCACATATTGTTTGGTATACAAACACAAGACTTCAAAGACCTCAGAAGTGAACGTTTGTTAAAGGAACCAATTTTTAAAAATTGGTCAAACATAAAAATGACACTGGACCACCACATAACGATATCATTAGAAATAAAAAAAAGTTAAAAAATCTGTTCACAACTTACAGAGAAATCAGGAAACTTACATATATAAATTCACCTCATTTCATTGAGTTCATTGGAAACTCCTTCTTGATAAAAGCTCTCCTGTGGAATTCCTTACCCGATGACATAATGTGTATGCTATTTATTTATTATACAATATATAGTTATGTAATATATGTGTACTAATGCATCTATAACTATACACCTTTTTAAAGTTAAAATCTTTTTATTTGTTCAAACCTTACTTAATTTTTTTTAATCCTACCAAGCAAATCTCACCACACCATAGGTCGACTGGTAGAGAATGCCTTAAGGCATTAAGTCCACTTTTTGTGTCCTAATTATAAGGATTTACAATAAACAATCAGATACTGATAGCATGAACAATTTAGTTGTATTTAAGAGCAAAGAAATCGTATTTTAACACGTTTAGTGATATAATAATAATAAAAAAATATTTCCTATATTACATGTTTCATGTATGTTTTGTATATTTCATATTCCGAAAAAAATTAATACTTTCAGCTTTAGAGCGTATTTTAATTTTATTATGCATAAAACCATAAATTTATTTGATTATTGAATTCATCTATATTCGGCAAAATATAACAATAACTAACTTATTATATTATTACTTTTTCTGAAATCAACTTGTAATTAATACATAAATAGCACATTTTTAATAAGAAAGCAAATATATTGTGCAAGATTTACGGCAAATTGATTTATACACATTTTAAAACAAAGTAATAAAAAATAAAAAGGTTATGTAAGTAATCCAGACAAATGAACAGAAAACAATTCAAAATTAAAACACACATCTCATAAATTTGACGTTCTTTACATTCCTGATGAAGTCTTTTGCCGCAGTGTACTAAGTTGGGCTCAGAAGCATTTGTATTGCGGTAGCTGTATTTTGTCAAGAGCATAAAATTTCTTCAATATATAAAAACAAACTGTAGATTAGATTTATTCTGTTGTTATCATAAATCGCTACTTGACAGTTTTGATATGGTATAGGAAGTTCCAACAAGTATTAGGAGCATTAATTTGCATATTAAGGGAAAATTTTAAAATATAATAAGTATTTTTTTAAAATTAATATTAAATATTTGTAAGTCTCCTACCGCCACCACCCATTTTTATAAGAATTTTAGTATTTTTAATGCTTGAAAATGTACAAATGAACATATGAGGTCGATATGCGACGATCAGTTTGACAATTTTTCAGCCATACGTTTCCAGCAAAAACGGATTCCACATTCCATGATAGATTCAAGAAGGTAATTTCTTGACAAGTATTGTAGTTTTCTTATTAATAATATATCTTGTTATGTAACTACCTGCTTAGTTACCTATAGCAAGGTGAAAACTTGACGTCTCGGAACATCGTATGAGCCGCTGTGCTGAACACAATTTTAGGTGTAGCGGTGCTTAAAGAAACGCGAAGGGAAGCGCATTGCGCAGGTCGCAATTTACTTTAAGCCGCCATAAAGATTGACACTTAGAATAACCGGAGGTTATGCTCTGTGACATTATAGCTGGCCGTCCACCGCCGTTTGATTCTGTCGACTTATAATATTACGCACGAGATCCTTGTGAAATCAATGATCGCCAGCGGTATAACCGAACCGATACAAATTAGCGAACTTCGAGTTAATTGGGTATTCTTATCTCAAAAGCTGAAATTGTTCATGGGTTCACTCTAAGGAACTCTTATTTGTGGTGTTTCTTTAAAAAGCATGTTTCATAAGTTTTTATTTTTTGTAGGACTTACGGAAATGTTAGATATTTTTAATTTAACACGAGATCACAGACACGCCACCAATGCGTTCTTTACAATTTTGCGCTACGTTCAAAAAACGTACCGATGCGTCGTCCTTCAGCTGTTTATTTTTTTGACTGTCTTTGATATAATGCTACAAATTGTCGAATTGTAATGAAAAAGTACGTTTATTATGAACGCATTTACATAAACTGGACACGAGTTGTAATAGTAACAGAGAGTTTGCAATTTAATAAATAAATATATTGAAATAAACAATTACCTTTTCGTATTACAAGTAATAAGAGCAATATAAGCTGTCATAAATATTTATTGCCAAAAAAATTAAACTGGCGAAAAACTCTAAAACAAAAAAAAATAAACGTTTTTTTATTTAACCTTTATAACAACGAGTAAATTCTTGAACTAATATAAGTACAGTTAAATAATTTTGAGTCTGCGCCAAACAATCAAAGTACAAAAACCACTAAGTTACCTTAAATTTGGATAAAGTTAGAGCTATAACTTTTTTTTAAATTTAAGGTAATTTAGTAGCCGTTGAACTAAAGAAGAGAGACAAATAAGATAAGACATTATAGTTCCAAAAAATGTTTAGCGTAAAATAACCTAAGTATACTTATATTACTTTAAGAACTTATTCGTAGTTATAAAGATTAAATAAAAAAAAATATTATTTTTTGCTTCAAAGTTTTTCGGCTGTTTAATTTTTTAATAAAAGTTATTATTTTACAATGTTTTGTGACGATAACCTATGCAGTACTTCATGTTTTAGTTTTGATTATTTTTAAAGATAGCTTCCTTAACCTTACAATAGCTATCGGCCCTATTTGCCCACCCTTAAAAAATCATTTTTCCAAATTTATATGGAAAAAAACTTCGACGTCCATGTTTTTTTAAAGCGTTATAAAAGGTCGGAAAAAATCTTTTTTGATGCGCAAATTGCCGCAGACTACTAGAGTCTTTTCTTGCCATCATAATTCGTGCACTATTGCAGTGTTGCAGTGTTTTTTTTATAAATTTAATTTATATGTATATATTGATATTATTAATTATTGTTATTTATCTATTAGTTTTTCATAGTTATTATTTAATTTCGCGCCGTTTTAAAGTTTTTGCTTCTTTCGGCACTCCTAGATTTCTACTGTTTTTTTGTACATATGCTTGAAGATTTTTCCGCATATTATAATCTGATTTTCAAATTTTTTTTGTTATTTGAAGGAATATAATTACAAAGAAAATAGTACAATGCTCTCTTTTTTAATCAAATTTACTGAAAAATTTTACGGAAGTTCACTCCATTGAAGCCCGATTTGCCATTTTCTGTGAAAATAAAACGAACTGTCAAAGACAACTAACCTTTCTACACGTACTTTTTTAATACCTTAAGCAGGTAAACCATGTCTTGTAAGCCTTGTTTTGAATCCCAGAAAATGTGATGTTGATCATTTTCAAAATTTAATTTTTCTTTAAATACATCGTCTTCCATTCCAGGTGGTAAAGCATAACATGCAACATTGCTGCACTTCCACGGCCACGCTTGCCTGGAAAAGTACTTCTACCCTTAATAAAGTTGGCATAAAATATCATATACATGACTTTTGGGGTTTACGAATGGCCATTTTCCCACTGCTTCCTACTTAACGTGCTTAATCTAGACCTAATCCAATCCAATATACCGCTTCCAATTTTCCAGGTTGACAACGCACTCTCAAGTTTCCGAGAGTCATGTGATCATGGGTGAAGGGATCGATTAACATCAGGTGGACCGTCTGGCTTCCTTTCCATAAAAAATCCATTTTAGTACTAATACTGCCTCTAGTGATTTTTTTAAACCTTCAGAGGAAACAAGTTAATTCACGGCAATGAGTTATTCCCAACGTATTTCCGCCAAGAAGTCCTGAATAGTTTTCTGGAAAATGCTTTTTTTTAATTTATGCGAATAATAATCGATATTGAATAACAAAAAAATCGATGATATTATCATAAAACAATTATGTGGGAAGTTTTGAAAAACAGTTATTTTAAGCCTACTTCTTGAAAAAAATTGGCATAAAGAATAATGAAAAATTAGTGAATGATTTTGTGTTAATGTCCATACTGAAAATACGAGTAAAATATTTTTATTTTAAAATATAACCGTACGTTAATTTTTCCATATCGCTATAGAACCTTTAAATAGATATAAATTAAATCTACGTTTAAATCTTGTCAACGCCTTGCACCACACTAAGTAGGACGTTAAATCTGTTTAGCGAACTATCAAAATTTAACACCCAGTGTCGGTTTTTTCTAATATTTATACTAAAACTCTTTAGGTCACATTTAAACTAAACTTGGAACTAGCCTCCATAAAATAGCTACTTCCACCAATTATTTTTGATTAACAAAAAACATACCATATATGTGCATCAACATCTTTCAAATAAAAAATAATAAGAAAGTCTGGTCGATAAGATGGTGGGATGAGCTTAAATTAAGTCATTTAAAATATTTTAATAATACATCGGCAATGGATCTTGTAACGTTGCACGTACATACACAAAAATGGCTTATTTTAAAATCAGTTATGCTTTCAGCTTTGTTTCCGAATTGTATACAAGTAGTTATAAATAAGTTGATGCTATCGCTTTTACTCTGCAAATGTAACTCTGTTCTTGTAATGAGCACGCGCACCAACTGCTTTCGGATTCTCCCTCTTCATAGGCGCACTTCATCTTCAGGCTCACTTTCAGCGGAGGAAATAAGAATTTCCTAACACTTGTCGTTAATTCACAGGTTGCGAATGGGATTAATTTATAGAACGGTTACGGCCGCTGCCCTAACCACATTCTATCGCCCCGCAACGTTCTTGAGGACTGGAGGCTGATCCAGATGCCCAATTGTTCCGGCGCTTCCCTTACCATCCGGCTCCTACTACATCGACCTACCGCAGCTCCTTCAAGACCCAGCAGCCAGCA
>JAOCPS010514569.1:0-11503 GCA_025505425.1 Graphium colonna
TTCCACCTCTGGAAATATGCCTCGCACGAGACAAGCAGTCAACATTGCCCTTAGTATCGGTTCTAAAGCGTCCTCTAGGGCCAGGACCCATGCTCGGCCTGGGATGTCTTCTGTACCCGAGGCAGTGCCTTTATCCTCAAGACTGCTGCACTTAACTCCCCTGAGGTGACTTCGGGCGCATTCAGGACTGGGTCGGAGTTCTCTATGCTTTGGACCATCGTCGGTGCCGTGTAGGTATCGCACTGTGGAAATAAATCCGTGGTAATCGCCAAAACCAGTTGTGGCTGCAAGGTGCGAGTCAAAGGGAAGCCCAGGGTCGAAATTTATTGGTTACCAGCCTGTATGGGCACCCCCCGTGGATTTTGCTCCAGAGTAGCTATATACTCTTTTCTAACATCGGCGATTGCACGGATTATGCCCGCCTGGAATGTCATTTTGGAGCGTTTGAGGGCTGCATATAATTCAGACTACAGATCTGTGTCTCTACGCCGTCTTCTGTGACATGGAGTATATCGGCGTCGGGGTTTCACGCACTCTCTACGTATTTGTGCTAGTTCAGCAGACCACTAGTACACTTAAAGTTTAGGAGGAAGATTGCTAGACCGGGACATTGGCGCATCGCATATGTGCGTCATCGTGTCCCGAAACCATTCCGCCTCCCCATCTACATCGTAGTTCGACGGCGCGTACACCCACGATTGGACGATTGCAATCTCTTTCAGATGCTCGTTGTCTAGGCTTGTGAGGCGCCACCTTGGGCTCTTTCTTTCCATGGCCAGACTTGGGCTGGTCGAAGCATTCGGTGCGACAAGGAGATTAAAATGGATATACTGGTGGTCGGATAACGTCTCCCCGGCTACCATCACCTTCCAACCCTGAACTCGGTGTACAATAAATAGTAGGGAACCTGAGTTGCCCTAACCCAACCAACAAACAACATCACAAAATTGTTTCCCCCTGGAATTCGAACTCCTGACTTCCGGATTATAAAGCAAAGGCCTATACAACTAGGCCACAAAGATGACTTTATGATAATAAACTTATAAAATATATGATATACCTATGTTTAGTATGGACGATATAAATCACAGGTGAATATTATCTTTCATCTAAATGGTAGTAACATCATTGACCTATTTGATCTAAATGATATGGAAGGTCAATTATGTTACTATAATTGACCTTCCATAACTCGCGGTGGACAAACAAGCCTTCCGAGCAAAGCTATCCCTAATCTATGCTCAGTACACGGAACGAGTGTGGCCGAAGTCAAAATTTCACAGTTCATATTACACACTTGAGACTAAGGGATTTAACGGACGATGATATATAATGTGTAATACAATTGTACTGAGCTCTGTTATAAATAACAAGCAGCTTTTTTTTTGGGGAGCAGGAAAATTTTCAAGCAGTCGTGTTAGAATGATTATCTCCGATGTGAATACACATAACTTCGACAAAGTGAAAAAGGATGAACGGGGAAATATAAGGACCAGGGATGATCTTTCAGTTATCTTAGTCACTAGGTAAAACACAAAAATATTAACAAAATTGCTGGTCACTAAGCCATCACGGCTCTTAAACAAACTCTGAAATTGAAATCCACTAACAAGGTTTAATAATTCCACGTCTTATCTATTAGGTTATCTTATATACAATTTAAGAATTTCTGTGTATTTCTTTATTCTGCTATTTATAATAAAATATTTATTCATTCATTCAAAAC
The DNA here is from genome assembly GCA_025505425.1 of Graphium colonna. Taxonomy (NCBI): domain Eukaryota; kingdom Metazoa; phylum Arthropoda; class Insecta; order Lepidoptera; family Papilionidae; genus Graphium; species Graphium colonna. Next base: position 1,727 of record JAOCPS010514569.1, read on the forward strand.
ACCCGCTTTGCCAATCTGGCATGTGACCATATACTTGATTCTTATATTCTTCAAAAACAATCTAAAATTCTCGCTTGTTGTGATATTTTTTTAACTAAATCGATTTATTCGTGATAACGTGCACCAACATGCTATATTACTAATATTTATAACAACAATATCCTGAAAATGTATAACAGCAGCTAAACATTTTTAGTGAGTTATGAGTACTAACACCTTTTTATCCGTTTCTACTTGAAGAGAATCTGGGGTCCTGGTGAGCACTCCACGGGATCTAGCTCAAGCATTTTAAGCTTAACTGTCCGCAAACAGCGTCAAGTTAATGAGTTAATTTAGCACTCGCTACCGTTTTTAATTAATAAATACAACGGAAGGAGGTTATTTCTTCCGGCAGCATTTAACATATAGCTTCAGTCTATATTCAGAAACAGCGTACAACTATATACGAGTGAAAAGATTACTGCTTATGTAGTTTCTCTCTTCATAACTTGCTTGCTATAGGATGTCATACACCTTTTAGTATACATATATCAAACATATTATCTGAACACAAATACTAACTGACGTACAAAATCTATGATGTTTTTGTTATTTTACTATTTATTATAAGATCTAAAATAGCCGACGTTTCTAAAAGTGATCATCATTATTACACAATTGATTTTTATGGTATTATTTTATGGTAATATGTTTCATAAATAACGTAGTATTCATTGTAAAATGGCAACTATCGAACTGGTTAACTGTTTTTGACAAATAAAAATTCGTTTGATAATTACAATATTTATATTACTAGAAGGATTATACGTTTATATGTTTATTCATATTGGAATAAAATCATACTTCATAATATGATTTTTTTAATAAGTACGAGTAAGTTCGTTGTTGAATGGTATAGTAATTTTCCATATTTTAACGGATATATTTTACACATTTATTACATTATTAAAGGTCAAGAATTTTTAACGAGTTACCGTAGATGTCTTCCCGTTATCAGCCACTCGACTTTCACTCCAGCAACGTTCGGATGAATGAACTTTTTTCATTCCATCCCCTGAGTACTTACGCGGGTCGTTTTTTTTATACAAAATATCCAGCGTAACAGCAGGCAGTTTTCGCTCCAATGTGTCCATTTTTACTGTTGGCAACGCCGGCTCGTATGCAATTGGAGTGCAAAGTTTTGAAATTCAAAAGTAAATAGCAGCGAAATGAGATCATCGTAACATTAAACCAATTTTGTGAGATAAAGTGATTGAGTCTAACAACATATTACATACTGTTCAACATATGATTAAAGTGCGAAGATATCACATAACCATAGATACCCAATTTTTATTCCTTTGCCTATTCAATTCTTAATACGTTTCTGCTTATTAACATACAAGCATAAATAAAGACACTGTTCTATCTTTGCTTTGTCCTTATAAACATTAAATATTTTTAATGATGAAATATATACCGAGACACTACATGACAAACATTACATTACTTACAAATGAAGAAACCGTTGATATTTAGTTATTATTTTTTCGATATTTTAATGACCATTACATACAGTATCAAATTTAATTTGCACAGGTAAAACAAACAGGATAAAAAGTTCTTGAATGTTTGTTACACACGATTATTCTCGCAGAAATTTATAAATGCTGCCTTCACACGACTTAAAAGTATAGCCCCGTCAAATTAGGTAAAAAAGGGGTCAACCTCGAAATCAGGGATAATAAGCTGTCAGTTGGTATAAATTTTTGTTTTGTCGTCCTAAATTTTGTCTCAAAAGTCACAAATGCTATCGCGTCCGCGTCTTAAGATATTGAAGGTTAAGGTAAGTTATTAAGTTAAGGCTATAAACATCGTTTATTCGCAAATATCTCGCTGCCTATTGCTTAAATGAGATTTGCACCTATTATAAAAGTTGTAAAGTATAAAATTCTTTGCAACTTTTGTTTGAACTTTTTTTTCATACATTAACTGTTTTTTGAGGTAGGGCGCAGCGTACAGCGTATATATGCCTTACCGTAGAGGTTATCAGTACGTTGTATAGAGTCAATTATTAAGTAAAATATGTAATTATTAAACAATGCCAATTATTTATGTACTGATTATCAAATAATTATATATTATTAAAATAAGTAGCTTAATTATTTATATTTAACTATAGTACATTATTTATACTGGATTATATGTTTTAATTATATTTTAAAAAAAAGACAATAAGACACATTATTAGCTGTCAACCTGTCAAAGCTACGCAATTTCTGTTTTATTATTTTTTTTGCTTTTTCTGACCTATCATTTTATGTAAATACACTCTAATAGTCTCAGAATGTAATTTAAATATTTTTTCTTTTATTTCAGTATATTTCCTTGCTGGCATCCGAGTCTTCTCTCTCGGTATAGGGATTGACGTCTGTCTCTTGTTTTGGCTTTCGCAGTGAAACCTGGGGAGTATTGTTATAATGTATTGCGTAATGTATGAGCTTTGCTCCTATGGATAGAAATTAACGAATTTAACTCACCTCTCACCGCTCGCCTCACCTTTGGCGGCGTTGGGCGGCGCCGGGCGCTGCTTTTGGGTGGTCTTCCGGGCGATGCCCTTTTAGAGATTCTAAGCCGAATGAACAACGATTTTTCCCAAATGGATTTCCTACAATACCCAAATTGCAACGACGGTAGAAGAAGTTTAAATATCCGTTTAAAACTAATACACCGATATCCAGCTTCGGCTTCAAAGCTTAGATCACAGCAATTTTGATTTTAATGACATAAATTCCAAATTATTTTCGGACCGTATTGTTTTTATCATAATAATGTACCAGTACTTAAAAGAATTCTGACAGGCGCAAGGATTTCGCGTCCTAAGACTTTATCGGGTTGTATTTAAAATTGCCTGTCCAACAATAGCGAGTCTAGATGAGAAAATCTTTTTACTTTTGCGTATTCCCACTTACATGCTAATAAATCTTTATCAAAGTCAATTACATCCCAACTTAAAAGCAATTCAATTAAATAAAAGCCAAAGTAATCCAAAGTTATGGTAATTTGAAAAAGGCATCACGCATTTTATTTTCGAATGACACCCTGCCTCCTTATAATGATGAGACACTGAAAAACCATTGTCAAAAGCATCCTTCAGGTAACCCTTCTTCGCCTTCACCACCACCTCCCGATTCGACCTTTCAGGTTTTACAAAATAACGATAAAGAAATTTTTGATGCAATTATGTCATTTTGTAGTGGTTTTTTTGATGGCATAACGCCACAACATCTAAAAGATCTTGTTAGCTTTTCCGCCGGTGACGTGGGCAGAGCTGTACTCAGTGATATTACTAAATTATGCAATTTTATGCTTTCCGGTAACAAATATTCTAAATTCGTCCCTATTTTGTATGGAGAAAGGTTATGTGTCTTGAAAAAAAACTATAGTGGCATTCGCCCTATTGCTATTGGTACAACTTTTTGGCATTTAACTTCAAAATTAGCTTACAGGCACGTAACTTCTGGTTTTATGACAAAATTTCAGCCTATTCAACTAGGCTTCGGCATTAAAGGTGCAGAGTAAATGAAGCAGTTTTCATTCCGTACGAACCTTCGTAACAAAATCTGATTTCGATGTAATTTTGAAGATGGATCTAAAGACTACTTTTAATTCTATAGATAAAAGCACTCTGCTGAAAGAGGTAGCGAGCCACACACTGGAAATTTATCATTATATCTGACAATGTTATAACCAAAATACTAGTCTCTTTTACCAATATAATATTATTCATTCAGCAGTTGGCGTTCAGCAGGGTGATCCCCTAGCATTGTTTAGTTTGGGAATTCAACCAATTATTTTAAAGTTGAAATCTAAACTCAATATCTGGTACCTGGACGATGGCCTTCTAGGAGTTAATTTTGATGACGTATATAATGATCTTTACAAATTATTGATGAATTTGAAAATATCGGTCTTGATTTAAATTGAATAAAATTTTATTTTCTGAGAAAATTTGTTTTGCGGATAAAATTCGGTTTTTTCGGATAAAAATTTAATTCGATTTCTCCAGGTATTAAAGAAATGTGTGCGAATTCGCTCTTAGGTACTCGTCTATTATCTCAAAGTTTGGAACCTTTCTTAAAAGTCAAACTTGACCAATTTTTAGATCATGCCCAAAATTTTTTTCTACTAAATCCTCATATAGCTCTTACTATTGTTCGACATTGTGTCTTTATTCCCAAATTAATATATCTCCTTCACTCGATTACAGTTTAAAAAAGGCACTGGTGTTTGGAACGAAATTGATATAAGTCTTAGGACAACTTTAGAAAAAAAATTAAATTTATCCTTTAATGAACTGATCTGGACTTAAGCGACTTTACCGATACGCTTTGGCGGAATAGGTATTAGGAAAATTTCACGTATTGCTTTGCCAAGTTTCTTTGCTTCCGTGCACCTTTTTGATTACTAAAATTTTACATCAACCTAATTTTGATCTCTTTTTTGCTAAGGAAGCAAGGATTTCTTGGGTGGCTACCTGCCCTAATGAAAATATTCCACTGGAAGTCGACCAACAAAAACAGTGGGATATTCCATTGGTGCGGAATACTCACCAAGAATTGATTCAAGCTTTACACAGTACCGAGCGTGCTCGGTTTCTTGATGTCTCATTAAAGGATTCTAGCCACTTAGTATCAAGCTCTGCCATCAAGCAATTTAGGTACATTGCTTGATAGCGAAAGCTTACGCGTTGCCGTAGGAATTCGTTTGGGTACTCCGTTGTATGAACCACGTGTTTGTCCATATGGTTCTTATGTTAACAATTTAGGCGTGCATGGACTAGCGTGTGAAAAAAGTGCTGGCCGGTTTTCCCGCTACGGCTCTCTGAATGTAGTCATCCGGAAGGCTTTGCCACTATTAATTTTCTCTCAATTCTCGAGCCCGCTGGCATATTTCGCGATGATGGGAAGAGACCCAATGGCCTGACCTTAATCCCTTGTGAGAGAGGCAAAGCCCGTATTTGGGGCGTAACTAGCATCGACAAATTGGCTGCCTGTCATCTATGGGCAACTTCAGTAAGAGCCGGGGCAGCATCAGAGGCAGCTGAAGTGAGCAAGTGTCGCAAATACGAGTCTATCAGTGTGGACTACCTATTTGTGCCACTTGTTAGGTCCGTGGGGTCCTAGGACCAAAATTTTTTTGAAGGGCTCATAAAATTTTTGTTGTGACTGGCGAAAAGAGTGCTGGTTCTTTTCTCGCCCAAAGGTCAAGTATAACCATTCAGCGAGAAAATGCAGCCAGCGTTGTTGACACCATGCCGCGGGGAGTAGGGTAGCATTTGTGAATTTTGAGACAACATTAAGAATGACAAAACAAAAGATTATACCAATTTACAGCTTATTCTCGTCCATTCCGAGGTGAAACCCATACTATGACTGAGCTAGTAGTATACTTTTGAGAATATGTTTTTTTCCATTATTTTGATTTAAAAAACAGACAACAGCACCGATCTCATTAAAAATTTTATAAAACTACTTAAAAATGTATCTTTTCACATAGAAAAAGATTTTTTTAAATCGGTTCCTAAATGGCAGAGGTATCTAAAAAATAGAAACATTCTTTATGGAAAAGATGACAAACGAGCGGACGCGATCCCGTCACCCATAGATACACACAACATCCGGAGAGTTGCGGGAACATTGATAACCTGGGAAATTGGATAGAATAAGATTGTTGGATAGATTGGGGTCGGGATTAAGGATTTGGAGGAGAAGGAAGTGGGAAAAGCAAAGGGTAGACATGACCATAATCAAAATCATGCATATTTTATTTTATGCTGACTTTATAAACATCTTAATTGAGAATCTTCTCTTTTTATAAAGTCAATTAAAAAGCAAAAGCACCGAAATAAGATTCAAAGATAAATGTAACAAGATTGTTACCATTTGAAAAATGCTTCATTTAATATGGAACATTATATATGTGAACTAGCACACCTATCATACCAATGAAACCATTTTCTATGTATAAAGCTGAAACCTGGCGATTTCTCTACATAGAGAGATATTAAAAAAAATAAGCCGTCTTTATAAAAGCCAATTTAATTCATTTAAGAATTTTTTCTGTCTGTTTGTATATTTGTACGCTCATCATACAAATACTTTTGCATGAAAACCGATATGGTTTTACAGTTGTGTTAGTATATATTTCTTAAAATTGCTTGTACAAAATATTTACTTAATAATTAACCTAAATCTCATTAAAATTCTTCAAATATGGCCGAATTAAAATTGTTTAGATTGAAATCAATCGTCACCAGCGCTATTTCCGGACCGATACTAATCAGGGACCTTCAAGAAAAAAAGTACATGGGCAGCAGTAACCACTTTCTATGGTTTTCGAGGTTTAGTGGGGTCGTTTTCCTCATTCTCTCCAAATATTATCCATTTTCGTACACAAAATATGTTTATAAAATCATTAATTAATAATAATATTTAAACTTTAATATATGAATAATACTATTAAATAAGGTCTATCATTCATTAAAAAAAATAACAAATATCTTTGTTTTCTAACTCAGTTATTATTAGTGACCAGTGTTAAATAATAGTAATATTTAAAGTGTGTAATATTTAAACTTTAATATATCTATAATACTATAATATTATATAAAGTCTATCGTTTATCGAAAAAAAATATCTTTGTGACGATTATTCTAACGCAGGTATTATTAGTGACACATGTTAATTATGCATGACCAAACTATACATCTACTCGTATTGGATATTGGACGCTATCTAAAAGCACGCTTTTAGGTGCTTCCGTATTCGGCTATCCCAAAATCCATAATGTGCCCCGAAGAGGATGGCAGGTGATTTTTGCTAAAAGCCCTCGCCCGCAAAACCTGCGGTCGCCGAAATTCACTATGAACGGCATCCATAAAGTATTTTGGCCCGATTGATAACGTATTTTGTAAACATTAAAGCAAGCTGAAAGTTTACATTTTTAAAAAGACAATTTACATTTTTACAATGAAACACGATAAATGTTTAGCAGTAAAGGTAATAAGAAAATACCAAAATCAGCAGGAGACTGTTTCTGTGTATTAACGATTATGATAAATATTTAAACCCCGAGTCCAGAGTTGATGCTTTATATTGAGATCAGCTTATGGGTTTCGTTGAATGTTTTGTTAAGGACTTCAGAACGCGCTCCTTGCCTAAGATTAATTATCGGACGTATGGTCTTTTTAATAAAATCTTCCCTCAGGTTTATTTCTTCGGAATAAAAAGAAAACAATACATAAACGATAACCGTCAATGATTGCGTTGCTTTTAAATATTTATATATAATTAATGAGATTAATCTCCTAACGATTTAAACTCGTAACGACTCCATCTAGAGAAAAGAGCAGTGCATACAATCACTACACTACTCATAAATATAGATAATGGGGGAGATAAGTAAGAAAGAGTACAGGGAGAATCGAGAATCGAAATTTATAGTTTTGGTTGAAAACATTTTTAAACTATTTTTAAGACTTTCCGATACACAATAGTAGCTATTTTTTTTCCAATTTAATGCGGTATCTATCAACAAGAAAACCCAATTTTTTTTTCCAATGAATGAGATTTTTAATGTCGACTCTTGTCATGTTGCGAGTACTCCCAATAACTTTTCCTATTTCTTTCCCTTATTCCTTGGCACTTTGACGGATTAACAATTAACCCAAAGTTCTCAAACTACTTTTTTAAAGGAATTGGATCTTAGTTTAAATTCTGAATTAACTCTGAGAGCTTCTCTCTAGTTCTCTAAAGTTGTAGGTCATCGGCATACAGATCACACTCACATCGAAGTTTATCGGTGTTAAAATTTATAGAATGGAAAAGTGAGTGCGAACTTGAGTGACTACATTTAACATTGAGACAGCATGATGATGAATGACTTACAATATTGACTGGTCACGCTCTCGAAGATAAGAGAAGAACCATACCAGCTCTTCATCGGAAACCATAGAATGGGAAAAGTTGGGTCAAAGGATACTGTGACTTTCAATATAAATAAGCTGGAAGATAACGATTGGAGAATTTGGGAAGTGGTGAAAAAATAGCTTTCCGCTATCGGGAAGGGAAAATCTAGTCTTCAAGGAGAAATTTATAATATGGTAAATTTCAGGGAAAAGGGAGTTAAGGATAGAAATAATAATTCGTGCTATCGCCACCAATCGAAATTGATTTGATGGAAAGCATAGTCTTCTTAATTTCGTCAGAAGTAACTGCAGAGAAATGAAAAAAAACTTTACACATATTAGGTCGCGTCAAGCCATTTAAATAAGAACTTGTGATAGTGACCGTTAGACAAATCATTAAAAAAGAGGTCATTAAATGTGAATTTAAATAATCTTAAAAGTTTGAGCTAGGAAAGTACTATGATCACAGCTTGCTGATACCAAGATTTCCAAGAAACTTCCAGATATATACAGGAGTTGATAAGAAAATATTCTTAAGAATAAAGCGATAAATGTCGCTTTATTCTTAAGAATATTTTCTTGCATACCATCGGATTTTAGCGATACCTAGCTGATTTTGTACAGAGACCAATATCGTTAGAGCGATTGGTTTTATTTACTAAAAGCGCGGCCCCGATGTTTCATGGGAATTTGAATTTCGATAGTTAACATGGTACTTGAAGACATTTCACCTTTACTTCTTAGACCAGAGCATAAACGTCGTACAAATGGGTGATAAAAGTAATAAAAATTATTATTTGTGTAAAACCATATTTATACTAGAAACATATTTATTTTTATTTGTATCAAAAAACCATTTTCAACTTATTAGCAACAAGCCTCCCGGACTTCACAAGCCCACCTCCAGTGGCCCTCTCGGCCCACCGTTCCTCATCGGTTGGCCATGGGTTCTTCTTAGCTTCGTCGCGGTTTGCACCACCCCGCGGCTACTAAGCCACCCGCCACGACAAGGCGGGAACCCGGTTGGAGGGGTTTATGATGAAAATAAAGCACGTGGTCATGTGAAAGGTATATGTTCTGAAGCGACATATATTTAAGTTGAATCCTTATTTACTATAATTTTTTTTTTATGTCATAATAAGATAAATAAACCATCGTCAAGAAACTGTTTTTAAAATATTCGTGCAAGTTTTATTCTGCTTAATCATAATTCTACATTGCAAAACTTTCTACACTTATTTCTTAAGGCTTTATGTGGCGACTTATTTTAATTATATGTATACAAATAGTTGAATAAGGACTTTCGACAAAAAACATTTTTTTTCCTAATTAATTTCATTGAGAGACTTTTACTCGTAATAAATATGACTGCTAATTTTTCATGCACTGCTGTGGCATTGAAACTAGAGATTTGGTTTACGATCACAAGTAGTGGAGTTTTAAATCCTAACTTGAGTGAGTGATGAATCGTATTTTTAAATTCCTTTTTTTTATTATAATTTTTATTTTAGCTCAAAATATGAATGACAATGTACGTATAGTAAATTTTAAAAAAATATGTATAGTAAATTGTAATAAATATATAAATATCCTCGGACACAAATCGCCCTAGTCCCACAGTAAGCTCAATAAGGCATATATAGTGGGTACTTGGAACAACTATACATATAATATACATAAATATACAAATACTCAAATACTTATAGACAAAAGTCCAAGACTCAGAAGCAAATAATCGTGTTCATCACACAAATATTTTTTTTTTATTATTAGGTTCACAAACTGAATTTTACACGTTATTGCAAAAAATATAAAACAAAAAACACTTA
>JAOCPS010514680.1:0-11502 GCA_025505425.1 Graphium colonna
TATTAATCCTTTTAAGTCAAGTTTAATATCGTTTATTGTTAAAAACTTATTAAAAGGACAATGAATTTAAAACCATCTGTTTGGATTTTTTTGCGTTGCATTTTAATACGACTAATAAATGGAGTTGGTCAATATCCATTTGCAGAGGCTTAATAAATCCTTGCAAATTTAATATATTTAGTGCCAAGAGTAGTGTCCCAGAGAATTGTTTAATTAATTATTATATATTTGCATTTTAAACAATAGTTCGACTATAAATAAAAATCGGGACAGTATTTATATTAAGTTCATAATAATACTATAAAATTTTAAAATGTTAAACTAAAATTTAAAGAAACAAAATCTATTAAAGTAAATGCCTATGCAAAAAATTAATTAAAAACTGGAACTACGTTCTAGAAGTTGGAAAAAGGAATTCAGAACAATAATATTTTTTTCGTTGTTATGTCAGAGACGCTTCACTTGTATAAATTTCATTTTGAGCGTTAAATACCTGAAGATGAACTAAGTTTTAAAATTCAAATTAAGGATATAAACACTGCGATATAATCTACACATTTCTTTACTAGAACACCTAAATACTGAAGTTGCTAACTTGTATAAGCTGCCACATATTTCCCGATTTTTCCTCGTACACATATTAATCTTTATATGTTTATAATACTAGTTGTGTGTTATGGAATTGCATATATTGCGTTTTATGAAGGCTCATCTGTTTTAAGAAGTTTTATGAATTTCAGTTTACTAAATATAAAAATCAATATATTTATATCAATTCGTATCTCATATGTCGTTTGTATAATAATTTCATTTGTTAAGATAAATGTAACCATCGACAAGTTGCTTATTTATACATGATTTAAATATAAATAGGTTTTTTTAAAGTGACAAAGTAGCATAAAAATGACGGATAATTTAAAAATGAATAATCAATATTATTTCTAAGACATACGCGAATATTTGACATTTTAAAAAACTTTACGGATTTTATCGCGTTGTTTCATCATCGGGATGGTCCAACACGTGCCGCGGCCTACGGTACCCACGTCGCTCAGACATGGCGAGCGTAATGAGTACATAGGTGCAGGCACATTTTACTAATGGATTCGGGTGGGTTACGGCGGATTCAAAGTAGTGGAGCGATGCCAACTTCAGGAATTGAGCAATGGTGAGAAGCTCTAGAATCTAGAGCTAGAGTCTAGATTGATGTGTAAGTCTAAACTGAATCAGGGTGCTCCCGTGGCCCTGCGCATGAATCGATTTTGAATGACCTGAAGTCGGTCTATCTGTGGCGGCATTGCGTGTGCGAACACCGGACACGCGTACATCATAACAGGGCGAATAACAGGTTTATAAATTGTCACCTTACTCCGTAGCGGCATTTTTGATTTTGTATTAAGCATGCGTATAGACGACCTAGTACGAAGGCCGCCTGGTTTCTAACCCGAGTTATGTGCGAGACTAAGCTAATATAGCTAATAATCAAGAACGACACCCATATATTTGGTATTGTTAACCCATGGGATTGGGCTATCCATGAGTGTGACTGGTGGGAGTTTACTTGCTCTTCCGCGAGTGAAGTATAGTGCCGCACTTTTGGATGGATTTATTTCAATACACCATTACCGAAACCAGTCGCCATTTCGGCGTTTGAGAATAACATCTGCTTGAGAGCTTGATGCGAAGATGCAGGTGTCGTCTGCGAATAAGGCTAACTCTACACCTGCGATACGCGGTATGTCATTGGTGTAGAGAGTGAAGAGAGTTTGCCCGAGGACCAAACCCTGTGGCACCCCTTCAAGGACGGGACGCGGAGTCGAGCATACTCCCTCTACGCGGTAGCGGAAAGTTCGATCACTAAGGAAGTCTCGTATTATGCATACGAGACGATCAGGCACACCGAGCTTATATAACTTGTATATTAGCCCGTTATGCCAGACTTTGTCGAACGCTTTCGCAACATCGAGAAAGAGCGCTCCTGTATGGGAACCTATTTGCCTTTTGGCTAGTATGTGCTCCGTGATGCGGTGCACTTGATGAGTGCAAGAAAGTTTGACTCGAAAGCCGAATTGTTCTGGGATAGGAAGCCCTCGAGCGTCCATAAAGTTTCGTAAGCGAGCTAGTATTAATCTTTCGTATATTTCTCCGAAAGTTTTCAAAAGACTAATCGGACGATACAAAAGACTAATCGGACGATACAAAAGACTAATCGGACGATACAAAAGACTAATCGGACGATACAAAAGGCTAATCGGACGATACAAAAGACTAATCGGACGATACAAAAGACTAATCGGACGATTCAGAACAAGAATTCAAAAGATGAAGAGTACAAAAATAACGTTCCTGTTATAGGGAAAACAACCACATGCGTGCGCCTTATTGAAAATTTGTATGCAAGCAACGCATTCAGTTGGGGATCAGGAATGCGATCGGGGTAATACAAGCCGGAATCCGTACATGTGTGCCATGCCTAAGGGTAACACTAGCGTCTAACAGTGTCAGTTTCTCAGTGTCACTGTCAACAATCATTTTTCAAAAAGCGCAAAAGCGGTGAAATATATTATCCCATAAAATTTTCACCATGGGAGAAATAAAGAAAGAAAATATGAGTACTTTACAAGATATGATTCTAGATGAAGAGAAATTAGTTACTTATGTTTCGCTCAGTAAGGAACTTTGTATTCATGTCAATGAAAGCAAGATGTTATTGCAGGAAGCAATTGAACATATTCGTCAAAAGACACCAAGTATTGCTCTTAACGTTAATTACATTATATCAGGCATATTAGATAACTGCCTTGCGAGAACTATGGTATGTATAGAAGCCGAACTGGACGCCCTTAGGAAAAAATTTAAAAGTATATTTTTTGAACATGTATACAGTGTTAACAAAGGATCTCCACAAATGGACAATGCTTCGTTATTGGGAACTACTAAAATAGAAGATTTCATTTTATGTACTGGTTTGATTAAAGGGGAAAACTGTGTTAAGCGGACTGCTGATGAAATTGGAACTTTAAAATCAAATAGTCAGGATTTAGTTTCAGTGAAAGAGGAAACACATCCTAAACAACCCATTAGGAAAGTGAAGAAAGAAAATGAAGACAAATTATTAATTGAATCTGAAAAGAAACATATTGCAGATACCACTAGTAAATCAATATTGGGAAATGTAAAAATTGAAAAGAGTTCACCGAAAAAAGATTTGAACACCAAAAAAGTTAATCAAGTTACTGTAAAGCAGAAAGGTATTACAGGATTTTTAAATAAAATAAATGGAGCCAGCAATAAAAAGGATTTAGTAAGTGAAGAAAGTAAAACTAAGGTAAAGAGCTGCAATAAACCTATTAAACCAGAAAATATGGATATTGATGTAGACTTAAAAGCTGAAGCACCATCTGAAATAGTTAAAAAAGATGTTGAATCTCAAAAGAAAACACCAAATAGTAATTCTGAGGAGAAACCCAAATCCCAAACAGTTACTAAGAAAAATTTAAAGGTTGATAAAAAAAGAAAAAGAGTTTGCATTTTGCCACAAAGTGATAGTGAGAATGAAGATAATGACCCATTTGTCAATGAAGAACAAATGGATGTCCAAAATGACTCTGAAGATGAAATACCACCCACTCCTACGGTAAATACCATTAAGATTACATCAGGCATTACAAATCCAAAAAAGAAAAGGAAAATTGTTGAAAAGACCTATACAGATAATGATGGTTATATTTTAACTAAAAAGGAAGAGGTGTATGAGAGTTGTTCAGATAATGAGGAAGAAGCAAAGAGTAAAGAAAATGTTGCAACAATTGTAAACAAAGTGAAGACTGAAATTTCACCAAAGGAAATTAAGAGCAGTACAAAAAAATCTAAGAAAAAGGCTTCTCCTCCACAGAATGGGAAACAGGCAACTATGTTAAACTTTTTCAAAAGGGATAAGAAATAATTGGTAATTTTTATGTCAATAATGTAAATCATTGTTTGGACAACTAATATTAGCATCATCATGTAAACATATTAAAATTTTAAGTAATGAACATTATAAAGAAAATAACAGTCTTGTGGTTTATCATTTTAATCAAATTTACAATATCATAGATTGTTAACTTATCTATTAGTGCCAATGGCAACTAACCAATCTGGGTGAACTTGAACATCTACTAAATAAGAGCATTTCGTATTGTAGATAGAGGTTTGCATCTCAGGACTAGATACTTGCCTGTAACAAAAATAAATAATTAAATTCATTTTAAACATGTTTATTAACAACTTATATTCTAGGTAATGAGTGAGACAAGGAATGAATTATGTGCGTTGTATTTATGCCTTCTTAAATTATCAGGTTATTTTTTTAAATATTGGATTTCACTGATAATAAACAATATGTCCATGTTTGTTTTGTTTGAGAAGTTATTTTAAGTATTTGAGTTATTTTAAACTAAGATTTTTTAAATAAAATGATCATAAATATAATAATGTTTTATGATTTTTCAATTGTGTTGTATATTTAATAAACAGATATTAAACAACTACAACTTAGTTGAAAATGTATAATTATTTCAAATTAATTGAAAATGTATATTTATTGGAGATCTAGTTATTAGGCAAATCTCCCATAAATACATAAATGATTGTTAATCATAATGTAATATGACAAACAAACAACATTTTTAGAAAAAAATATTATAAATTTCACTCACTTGTTCTTTGACTGGCTGTCCCATGCCATCTTTACAATACCATCCATACCAGCTGAGCATAGCAATGAATTGTCTGCTGACACATCATTTGGATCTAAAAGAACCCTATTTGTTAGGTTTGCCTTTCCAACTGCAGACCAATCCAATGAAGTAACTTTTCCATGGTGTCCTCTGTGCTCATGTGTACATGTACAGGCAGCTATATCCCAAACTTTGATTTTTTTGTCATCACCTAATGACAATATTATATTATAAGAATTCTATAGTAAGCAAGTAGAAATTGCCTAATCCTTAAGAGGATCTAAGCACATATCTTTTGATGTTAAGCATTTCCTTCACCCATATACACCACAACATCAAAAGAGGTGTAAGTGTTGTCAACCTGAGAATTTGGATAGTAGGTTTATTGGATAGGATGGGTTTGGGATTAGGGATTCGGAGGGGAAAGGAGTGGGAAAGAAAAGGGTAAATATGGCTATCCGGTAATCTGGTATTTTCCCAGGTGAGTGTAGCCATAGATGTGCAGCAAAAGTTGCGAAAAGATGTGCTCTAACACCTCATGAAGTGATATCATTGTCTAGATGTGTTTTGTGCACAACACCTGAGGATTTAGCCATCTGGCAACTTTACAAGTAAAGCATACTTGATTTAATGCTTTCTCCACTTGAGAAAGTGTAGCAAGAGCTGTTTCTGTTCTGTTGTATATTATGCTTTGGCACTTAGAAATTTTGTGTTAGTGATTTGGAGAGAATAGGTCACTAGTTGGAAGGGGAGGGATATCTGGGAAGGGAATATGACCAGAGGAGAGTTGGAATAATTATCAACATCACAGACCACGCATATATTATTTGATGCTGGACTTAAGTGCAAAGAGATAAAGCCAGTAAGCCCAGCAAGAGTTTTTCGTACTTGATCCAACACTTGAAAACCTTTTACTATGTTTTTTTTTATGGAAGGGTATTTAATAAGAGCTAGGATAATGGGTCCTGGCCAAAATGGAGCAAAATATTTGAGGTTGATTAATTGGAAGGAGTGAGTCAAGAAGTTAGTTAGCTAATTGGTAACCTTGGATTTTTTCAATTGGATATCAGACTATGTAACCTATACCGGATAATGGGATATCATTCTTGATTGAGCTTTGAAAGCAAAATTTTAATATACAAAGCCATCCTGAAACCTATATAGACTTACAGCATTCAGCTGTGGGACACAGCCAGCAACAGCAACATAGAGATACTCGAAAGATTCAAAATTTCACAGTACATTTATGATTTAAAAGTTAAAACCATCAAAGAAGATATTACCAACTACCTAAGCATTAAATATCAAAAAAGATTATCTGGACATAAGAATATGCTAGCCTTTAAACTAAGCGGATGCGGATCAATAAAGCATGAAAGACTAAAAAGACAGTATTCCGGCTCTTTCGACAAGATATAGACATAAGAAGTGAAAGCCTCCCGGCTAAATGGAATGACTCACTGTTACTGATAACTACTACAGATAAAATAATCAGACAAAAGCAAGGCTTATTGTTAATTAAAACAGATTGCCATGTTGCAGAAACCACAAAAAAAAAAGAATTAGGCGTAAGAGCAACAACAGCTGTATGGAAAATGTTACGCCATGCCAAAAAAGGGGAAACATTTTTTTGAAATTTTTGTTATTTATTAGTATATGCAATATCTCCGTATCCTAGTGGAATGGGCGCTTGCTTTACATACTGGAGGTCGCGGGTTCGAACCCCGCGGGGGATAACGACTGTGTTGTTTCTTGGTTGGGTCAGGGCATTTCGGGCTGGTCACCCAATTGTCTGAAATGAAAGATGATCCATGCACAATGAAAGGATGTCAGTGCCTAAATAATCAAATATCCTGAAAATTAATTCATCCTTCAAATACTGTTTATCCTTTTGGGTTGTGGAGGTTAGACGCCAGTAGTTCTGTATAAAAACTGATATTGTAAACTGATAGTAATGTTTGATTGGGTTAGAAGCCAACCTTAAGTAATTTGGGAATAAGGGTAGGAGGAAAAAGATTAGTATATGCAATATATATTACCAGCGCTTGCCAAGTAGGACCCTGACGGTGCAAATGCAAGTGCTCGAATCGCCCCGCGGTGTCCACATAGCACTCTTACGAGTCTCGCGTCACACACCGTCCATAGTCGAACGGTGCGATCCGCGCCACCTGTGGCTATGTACGCGTCGTTCGGATGGAACTTTACACACTGTTGGAAAAACCATTCATATTTTTTATATAATAATAATAAAAACGCATCTTTACTTTGTAAAAGGAAGCAACAACAAAAAGAAAAAATATTGATATAATAGATTAATCCCTGTTAACTCATTCTTTTATATTGTATTAACTCAAATATTATATTATTAATACATAATAAAATAAGAAGAATGGGATCCTCTGCAGATACAACAATGTAGCAACAGAATAACTCGGGCTATAATGAAGAGCATGTATGAGAATTTAAATATAATAATTAAACATGAACAAAGTGTTAAATTATTATAAAAAAAATATGCTAGTTACTGCCAAGTATCAAAGGCAATTACTATATTGGTTACATTGACCACAGAAAACCAATAGAAGGCATATTTTAATGCCTTAGATGTGACATGTTAATGTAGGACGTGTATTATTTTATGTATTAAATTGATTTTGAAAATTTCACTGTATATGGTTATTCACTTACTTAAATTACATATATAACTGTCATAAAAAATGGTGTTCTGTCATATATTTTTGTTGAAGAAATCCGAAATGTGTGTTATCACTTTAATGATTATACACCTTTGATAAAATATACACTTATTTCTCAAAAAAACTAACCGTTACATCAGACACATGTCCAACAAATACTCTAACAGGAAAAGTCCTATCAAGAGACCATAACTTTGCTGTTTTATCATGTGATCCGGTTACAATAAAAAGTCCATTTTTCGAAACATCCATACACCAGATTGGATAATTATGTCCCCTGAAACATACATTCTTTTAACAATAAAATAAGTGATACAGACAAAACACAATAATAAAGTTAAAAAGTTAGGTATACATTATTAATATGAATGTTTGTGTTTGTTCTTCAACAATGCAAAACAGTTGAATAGATTTGGATTAAATTTGCCAAATTACAGACACAGCTAGTTTAATATATTAAATAGATTTTAAATACAAAATGCATTATATAAAATTAAAATAATCAAATTATATAAATTAGTATATACAACTAACCTATATACTGATGCACAAGAATAATCAGATAATCTCCAAGCTCTCATTGTATTATCATGAGAGGCAGACAAAACAAGCTGTTCTCTTGACAAGATATTAACGGCTTGTACAGGACCCGAATGGCCTCGCAGTGGTAATCCTGTTCCTATTTGGCTAAAAATGGAATTAGTAAGTGGTATTTACAGTATCTAATTCGATTTCAATGAAATGGCTAAACAACAGAGAGAGAACATTGATTCAAAGTAAATATGTTTAGAAGTCCCCAGAAATTTGTAAAGCATAAAATTTTGACATTAATCACATTATTTAATGATAATATAGTGTGTAAACCTACACTTTCATTATTTCCCACAGTTAAATCGATTCTGTGTCTGTAATACATAAAACCACCTTTATAAGTTATTTGATTTAGAGATTCCATTTTATTCCACATTATAAGATATTCTTTTATAAAAATGTTACAGAAGAAAGGACTGTGGCAGTACCCTATAATTCAATGTGTATACATTCTATAGGGTGACACAGCTATGCAAAATAATTGTTGATTATGGTGGGTCCATTGGGGTACATTTTGGCTTTTCGGGATATGCTATTAGCTCAGTATAGATACATATAAATAAAATATAGTCACATATTTCTTACAAGTAAGTGTCTGCCGGAGTTTCAGGTTCTGGTGGCATGTAGCATGCTAACTCAATTTCTGAGATGTTACGATTAACTCTTCTTTTTACATTATTTTGTCCAAGGTCCCATAGTCTTATTTCTGAGTTGCTAAAACCCCCACATAGCATGTTACAACTGAGGTCCGTTTTTCCACATATCAAGCTGCAACATTTAGTACAATATTTATTATTATTGCTTTGTAGTAGGATTTATTTGCTATTTTGCACAAATTATTTAAATAAAATATTAATATGCTAACAAAGAATCAAAACTTCTGTGTAAATAAAATTATGTTTCATATGATGAGTATTTGCAGGTTTAAATGGACCAGTATACATGTTGTTACATAAGTGGTAACAAGAAAACTCAAATACTCAAAGTACATAATAGCTAAGTTTATTTACTGTTTTACTTAACTTCGTCAAGTAAAACAGTAAACTAATATGTATATCCTTATTTTTTCATGGTGTTGTCTGTACAAGATTAAAACCTATGATATCATTAGATAAGACCTCTTATAGAACAGATATTGATGTCATAACATTTAACTGTTTACTTACTGAGTATCAGGGGCAGCTATTTTATATAGTTTAAGTGGTGCCATTGATTCTCTGACACCTTTAATTGCTTCTTGAAGTTCCCTTAGCTCTTTATCAACATTCTGATATTCTGCATGCCCATTGCATTTAGAAAATATATCTAAAAAAAGAAAGTAAAAAATTGAGAAATCAAAGTCATATGTAACATTTATGACAATGTTTTGACATAAACTTACCATTTTTATCAAATGCTTTGTCATCATTGTTTAAAACATGTGTATTAACATCCTCATTGTGATCTTCATCATCCTAAAACACACACAATATTAATACATTTAAATTTAATTAAAAATGAAACAAAAATATATCACTTACACTATTTTTTTTATTGGAATCATTGTTAATGTCAATATGAAACCATGTTTGTAGAACTTGTATTAATAAGACATGACCATGTTTTGCTAAATAAGCTTTTAACATATTTAAAGCATCTTGTGATAAAAATATGTCAAATTTACAGGACCTGTAAAAAGATCAAAGAAAATATTAAAATTATAGAACTAAATAAACAGTTACAAGTCTAAATTAACTATGCATATTTTAAGATTTTAGAGATTGTGACGGTTCAAGTTGTAGTGTGTACTATGTCAAGTTGTAAATTTACCTGAAAGCGGCAATTGAAGGTCTTGATTCTATTTCCTGCAATGTATATACTGTTCCAATATCATCAAGCAATTGATTCATATAATCTTTCTCAGGAGTTTCATTGTCAATTGTGCCATTTTGTAATGAATTGAAGAGTTGTTCTAAGCTATTAGGTCTGTATAGAGCAGATGGTAAGTTACCATCAATTGGTTGATGATATGACAAATCTTTTTGAGGTAATGTTGCAGAATGTCTTTTCAAAAACATTTGTGCAGCACCTCCATGTCCACCTCTGAGCATTTCCAAATAAAGATGACAAAGCAGTGGTGTCATTAAGGCTAATAATTCATTTTTAACTTTTTCTATTTTTATCTCCTTTATAAAGTTGAACAACCTATAAAATGGTTTAAAACAATGTTATTGTTCTGTACACAAAAGTAGTGTTCTTAGGTAAATGTTTACTGTACTCGAGTGGAAGCAAAGCATAGGTCAGAAGTGGAATGCCTTATGGATTATTTTATCAATTAAATATAAATAACAATATACCAATCCAGTACAGTAATTTACTTTTCCCAATATTTGTGTTATCATAATTACTTCAATACCTCGTATATTGTACATCATATTGACCAGAATCATTGTTTATACATGAAAAGAGTATAGAATTTGCCCGACTCGCCTCGCATTGGACAATAGTAGCTACAGCCATTTCTTCGGCACTGCGACTAGTAGAGTTGCTGTTGCTAAATATTTCGATGTCCTGGAATAATTTTATTTGATATACCCGATGAGAAATACATTTATATTTTAATATATTATAATATCACTCACTGGATAGTTTCGTCTTTCTAAGTAGGAAGTAACAGCGGCTTTAACAGCATCATTTCTAGTTCTCTTCATTGATAATCTACGCTGACTTTAACATGAAATTCGTTACCGCAGGTAGTCAATAAAATGCACTATGATCTTGTTATTCTTAACTAAATGTGTTTCAATTCAAGCACAATAAAAATATTCGAAGAGTGAAAAAATGTCAGCTTGTTGTCACTGTCACAACAATAACAATGACAATGTGCTACATGCAGTTGGAACGCTACGAATTGTACATAAAACGAAAAGTTGTGAAATAAAATAGCTAATAAGCTATAGTCTATTCTAGTTACAGATCTATTAAAAATTAAACAAAGCACTCATCAATAACGCTAATTGATAAACTTTATTAATTTGTAGAATTATTAATTTTGGAATACAATAGTCTTATTCTGGTTTGAGCATTTCTATCATCTTTTAATTTGGCATTAAAATTGGTCAACTGGCATTCTTAACATTGATTGTAGAATCTTATTATACATGGATATATTTTCCTCCAAAAACATTTAATTTTTCCCGACTTCAAAAAAGGAGGAAAAAAAGTTTCTTAATTCGACTGTACCTATATTTTTGTATGTTTTTTTGTCGCGGGCATCATCACTGCTGGCCAATAAGGCCTCTGCAGATCCGACGGACTTGAGGTGGCCGGCGCTTAGGGCGCCTGGTTTAAACCTCGTTTAAGAGTGACTAGCTCGAGGGCTCCCAGAGGAAACCTCGGCTCGGGTCGTCACTCTGCGTGTATTACCGGATTGGGAGCCCGCCAAGCTCTTAGGTCGCTTCGGTGGACGCTCCATATAGTGCTCAGACTCAAGGGTCCCCAAGAGAGAACCTCGG
>JAOCPS010514791.1:0-11500 GCA_025505425.1 Graphium colonna
TTCCATCGTATGGAAAAATGTGTCAAATTTCGCGGAGAATACTTCGAAAAGCAATAAATACATTTTTAAATAGTAATTTTGTGTCATATCCTTGATTCTAGATATTTTCAGTGCCGCCCTCGTACACAATCGGCGTATCAAAAACGTCCGCTGCACAATTTCAAATTATGCATCCATTTACAGAAAAAGACTGTAAAAACGTAGATCATAATTTTACCCGCGTTGAATGTTCCTTTGTGAAGACAACTTTATTTGACAACCGCCTCCGTAGCCTAGTGCTATGGGCTCTTGCTTACAAAGCAACCGGAGGTCGTGGATTCGAATCCCATGGGGGAACAATAACTTTGTGTTGTTGTTTCTGGGTTTTATTGGGGCAATGGGCGCTGATCACCCCATTGCCTGGAAAGATAGATGATCCATGAGTCGAATGGGCATGTAAAAAGTCGGTTCTGTGCCTGTGTCTGTACTCTTTCCGGTCGTATCGGTTATCCGTCCCATCGGGCTATGAGAATTAAGGAACAGAAAGTGCACCTGTGTCTGCACGTAAACTTGTACACTATAATATTTCCTGCGCAGTTGGCTTGATCCCTGTGTAGATTGGCCGCTGTGACGAAAAGTTGGTCGGGAGAATATTTATTATCTGTCGCGAGCGAATGTAAATATTGCTTTTTTATGGCAAGGATGACACATGAGCAGATGGTTCACCGGATGTTAAGTGATCCCGTCGCCTATGGACACACACAACAACCGGAGAGTCGCGATCGCGTTGTCAACCTGGGAAATTGGATAAAATAGGTTTATTGGATAGGATCGGTCGGGATTTGGGATTTGGACGGGAGAGGAGTGGGAAAAGAAGAGAGAAGGAATGGTTATGCGGCTAGCCAAAAAGTCATACGTACTTTATTTTATGCTGTCTTTATAAAGGGCGGTGGTACTTCTCGGGAGAGCGCAGCCGTAGAAGTACAGCTAAATCTGTGAAAAGATGTTATGCTCTTCCACCTCTAAAATAAATACTTTATCTCAAGTAATTTTTCTTTAATGTAAAAATATCGTGAACAACTGCATTTACATTTAAAAACTTCGCTTATTGTTGCCGACTTAACGTGTAAATTATGGGTGTACAGCTATCGCAGTTTTGACTTTGATTATACTATATTATATATGACTTGTATAATTTTGATATACCTCTACAAACATCATATAGGCTAACACCTAGATCGTATTTTTTGTTATACCATACGAAAACCTAAACTGAAATGGAATCCGTTGATCACAGCGTTGAAACCTACAACTTATTAAATGTATGCATGTATATGCCGTTACCGAATACGTATATCATAAATGCATCTTCTACAATCCAGACCTACAATCGATCCAGCGTCGGTGCGGGCTCAATACGCGTTAGACCTAGAACCAAATGATTCTGGCACCGATGGAACTGTAAGTATTTTTAGTTATTTTTAACCGACCGGTTCTCAGAATGTTTATTTTTTATGTACGTTCGCACATATCTCCCCCAGTATGAACTTTTTTTTTAAATTCTTTTACATCTTATAGAGTCCTCCTTTTCCTTCTAGCCTTTTTCCTATGATACTTGGGGTCGGCCTCAAATCCACCCAAATATTACCTCAATTTTAGTTTTTACTCAGAGCGACTTGCATCCGACCTCTGCAACCCAAAGGGACAACCTGATTTCGAAGGATGGATTGAAGGATGGATGCTGTCAACATATTTGAAGGCACTGACATCCTGTAACGACTGCCAAAGATGTTCTTGACAATCGGGACCGACTTTTTACATGCCCATCCGATGCTGCAGGCAATCGGTTTCAAATGATCAGCCCGCATTGCCCTAACCCAATCAAGAATCAACAGCACAAAGTCATTGTTCTCCCGCGGGATTCGAACCCACGACGTCCGGTTTGTAAAGCAAGCGCCGATACCTCTAGGCTACGGAGGCAGTCATTTCGTTCATCTTATACGAGGAGAGTATTCTTCCGGAATGGTCCAATAACTGCGCGTATCTCCGTTATGTATGAGCCAATTGAAAAATTGTTTTTTTATATGATATAGCATTCTTTGTAGATAGTCACATAAATTTGTTTTATAAATAAAAATAACAAAATTTAGCAATGTTCACACACATCTCCGCAATTTATGAACTGATTTGAAAAAAATAATTTTAATTTTCTAGAGAACACTTCCATAATGGTCCTATAAACTTTTTATAAAAATTGGATCAGTAGTGGGTTTTAAAAAATAAAAATAACACAGAAGATATGTCTCGAAAGTATACTTTTTGGGTGGTTTTATAAACAAAATTCGGTATCGTTAAATAAAAATAACAGAATTTAGGAATATTCGCCCATGTTTCCGCAACTTATGAACTGATTTTATCTGATAGAGTACATTTCTATTATGGTCCTACAATATTTTTAATAAAAATTGGATTAATAGTTTGCTTTTAAAATCAAAATAACGGAGAAGATATGTTTCAAAAGCACACTTTTAAGGCATTTGAAGTCTGTTTTTGTAATTTTCTGTGAAAATAAACATCTATAGGTCGAAAGTTGTTTGTAACAAACAACAAGTCTCAAATATATTTTTATAGACAAGTTGGCAACGTTTTATCTGATGTTAAAGCAATAACCATGGCCCATTGATAACCACAGTACTCGAAGAGTTTTTTTATGGAGATGGAGGCAAGCTAGCAGACGGCTCACCTGATGTTAAGTGATCACCGCCGCCCATCTCTCTCGCAACACCAGAGGAGTTACAAGAGCATTGCCGGCCATTAAATGGCGCGTCAGCAACACCAGAGTTAAAAGAGCGTTGCTGGCCTTTAAGATAAGAATAAGCTCGTTCCTTGAATGTCCCTAACTTGTATTCGTCCGAAAATACCGCTGGCGACAAATGATGGTTGTTGGTGCCTTTTTGATTTTAATTTCAACCCACTTCAAAAATCTGGTTGTTTCTCAATTCGATTGTATGTGTTATATGTATATGACAAGTTCTTAACCTATTTTCGACATTCTTTTGTATTTGAAATAATATAGTTTTTCGGTGGTGGTTTGTTTTTTTAAATCAAATTAACTTAATAATTTGTTTCGCGAACGTTCGCTTCTAAGGCGTTTGAAGTCGGATTCGCTGTTTTCTGTGGAAATAATCATTCGTTATGCAAATGTATTGAATATAAAATAATTTAATGTATTTTACAGTTTATTAGCTGTTGCTTCCAATGAACCGAAACGTTTAGAGGCAGACCATTGATCTCTTAACTAAGAGTCACGATCTTTGCCAACGAGCAGGGCCGAGTTTAGCCTTAGTGCCGCCTCTAAACACTAAAAAATTCCGCCCCATTGAAAAAAAAATGATTGTCTAGATCGTCCAAGATAACATTGAAAATAATAATGTAAAAATAATAATGAACTTTATTCATTGTTACATTTTAAACGTACTTACTACAATACGATGCAAGCCTGACAATTGAATATCTCAGTTACTTTAATCATCCATTACGTTTTCATACACTTAAAATTTTGCCACCCTCTGAAAATTTGCCACCCTGGGCACTGGCCCTGAGTACTCCAAGTGTAAATTCGGTGCCGGTAAGAGGGAACGATTATTTGGCTCGACTTCCCAAGAGGAGGAGGTTCTTGATAACAAAGTTCCTATTTCATTTTTTTAGATCTGTGGTGCAGACTCTGTTATTTGTGAACCGATTTTAGACATAAAGAATTTTTAAAATCGGTTCATAATCTGAAAATTTGGTGTTTATCTGAAAGGATATACATACTTCCGAAATGGGACTACCATAATAAAATTTTCACAAAAATCATAATCTTTTTTTAATTTTTCCTCGGCCTCTGTGAACACAACCGTGAATCGTCCGCGAAGTTATTTTGGTGACACAGACAATAATAAAAAAATATTGGAAAAACTATTGCTGTTGTAAAGACGGCTTATTTTATATATTTCAATTGCAGATATCAGAAAGTTACAATTTTATTGTATATATAAACAATCGTATATATAAAATCGGACATAACCATATGTTTATGTCTCTGACGAAAAAACAAATAGAAACAAAAGCTCAACGAAAATTTATAAATTCAGACCAAAAGAAAATTTATAGATATAGAGTACGATAAGATTATAATATGTGAACCGACAGAAAAAGCAAATTCTATCAATGAGTATTTTATTCCATCGATGAATTAATTTAATAAAATATTGACGAGTTCTTTCGCGAGATCTAAACTATCTAATATTTTTTTTTTAAAACCAGTCGAAGAAAATTTTACTAATAAAATCATTATGTCATTAAACAACACATAAGCAAAGGTTATTATGATATAAGCACGAAAGTCCTTAAATCATGTAAAGATCAAATAACGAAGGCTCTTATTTTTATTATAAATTTGTTGTTAGAAACAGGAACTTTTCCAGAAAGGTTAAAGATATCTATAGTGAAACCTTTGCACAAGAAAGAGAAAAGAAGTTCGATGGGTATTTATCGTCCAGTTAATCTCATTCTTGTGAGGTCAAAAATATTTAAGAAAGTTTTGCTTACAAAATTCATAGATTTTACATTAAAATATAATGTATTAAATAAATGTCAATACGGCTTTCAAAAGGATAAGTCAACTACAGCAGCCAACTTTAGTCTTGTTAAGGAGATCAGTCTGAAAACCAATCAAAATCAATTTAAGACTGCTGTTTTCGTGGATATATCTAAGGCATTTGATTTTGTTTCTTACAACCTTCTATTAGAAAAGTGCAAAGAAACAGTATTACTGGCCTGGCGTATAATTGGCTAAAATCTTTTTTATTTAACAGAAAGCAATGTGTTGAGATATGAAAGATTGACCAGGCAAAAGTAATACAGCGATATAGGTCACAGTATAAAATTAACAATTTTGGAGTCCCCCAGGGTAGCGTTCTTGGCCCGCTTTTATTTTTGCTTTATATCAATAACCTACCCTAAGTAACAAATCACAAATGTTTACTCTTCGCGGATGATATTGCTATTATAGTAGCATCGATAAAAAAATTGACATTATCTAAACACGTAGATGAAATAAGACTTACAATAAATTTGATATTAAGTTGGCTAAGCGACAACAATTTAATTGTAAATTTAGGCAAAACAATGTATATGAATTTCAACAAAATTAAATTTTACCTCAGTTTAAACAGACAACCAATAGCATTTTGCGATTTCTCCTATGCGTTCTATATATGTATGAGAAGTGCGATACCCGCGTCGGATGTTGACTTTTCTTTAGTGAATCCATATTGCTCACTGTGAAAAATACTATTTGTGTTAAATGTACTAATTATTCATTTAACATAATTTTTTCAAAAACTTTACTAAGTGATGACAATATGGAAAGAGGCATATAGTTACCGGGATCATTTTTCTCACCACTTTTAAATAGGGGTACTATTTTACTTAATTTCATAAGATCGGGGAAAGATGTGCTAAATGTGGTGCAATATATGGTATTACTGTATGCAATAACTTTACGGACATACCCCATTATTACTACCCATACACCGGTATTTTTCTGATGAATACTTTTAAATACCTTTATTACATCATATAGAGATATATTCAAATTTAAAATGATGCTCGCAATAGGATGTATTATTTTTTAATTTAAGTATTAGTAATTATAGTGATTGATACATTTAGTAAGAATATAATTATATAAAGATATTGAAGTAGAATGTATGGTTAGGCGAGGTGGCGGAGAGCGGGACGATAGGGGGCGCCGGGTGGGGCGCGCGGCGGGGCGCTGGGGGCATGGCTGAGCGCGCGGACAGCGACGCCCCCGGCGAGTTCCTAGCCGAGGTAATAACCTTTGATCTGTGACTTATAGTAAAGCTTTATTAACAAACACCTAGTAATTATTTCCACTTGTCCACCGAACCGTGGCGCAGTTCCTGTCGGCAATCATGCGGCGGCAGTACGCGGAGGCGCTGAAGTACTGTCGCCTCATCCTACAGTACGAGCCACACAACGCCACCGCGCGCAGTTTCTTTCCGCTGCTGCAGCACAAGCTCAGGGTGCATGGTAATCCAAAAACTTCATTGCTTTTATCCATGGAAAAGTATCCGTGGATGGGTTTAACTGAAACCTCCTGTCCACAGAGGCCGCAGCTGCGTCCGCAGTGCCCGAGTCGGAGGCGGACGCGCACTGCTCGCAGGCGAAGGCACAATGCAATGGCCTTCCTCAGCCGCGCACCTCTGCAACGGTACTAGTGGGATAACTCATTTATAAATAATTTTAAGGTGGTAGAGCATAACAGTTATTACATACATTTATTGTGTCGCAGGGGCTGTTTTAGCCAAATGAAATGCAGTCATGAACCACGACCACTCTGTCAAAAGTTAACAAATAAGGAGGAAGAGAGCATAACATCCTTTGACAGCTTTTGCTGCAGTTTTATGTCTTGCTCACTTGGGGACTACGACCGCCCTACACAAAGTCCGTATAGTCATGCATACTTTATTTTATGCCGATAAAATAAAGTATGCATGACTGTACGGATTCCTTCTCTCTTCTATTACCATTCCTTTCCCCTATTCATCCTTAATATAATCTCGACCCTTCCTATCCACTAAACCTATTTTATCCAATTGCCTAGGTTAACAACGTCCACACAACTCTCTGTATGTTGTGTGTCCATGGGCGACGGGATCACTTAACATCAGTTGAACCGTCTACTCGTTTGTCATCCTTTCCATATAAAAAAGGACAAATCATTCAGATTCAAAGTCATAATAACATTTAAGGGAGAGCTTTTATCATTAAAATGCATTTTTATTCATGAATTTACTCTATAATGAAACCCACACTCTACTTTCAAATTACTTTTCTTTCAAATCCATCCAAAGGTTGCCTGGAAGAAATTGCTTTCAGTAATAAGGCCGCCCTTGTGCCTATTACTTGTATGTATTATTTCTGACATTTTTTTTTCTTTTACTATGATGCGCAATGAAGAATAATCATTCATTCATTGTTCTTCCGCAGGAGGAGGCAATGGAGCTAGAGGAGTCGGGGTCGTCGCCACGGTCGCGGTCGGGCTCCACGGGGTCGGCAGGGTCACGCGGCTCGTGCGCCTCGCAGTCCTCGCTGGAGCTTGACTCCTCCGACGCGCCCGCCCACTCCTCACCCAGCCTCAGCCTCAGCCGCCGCACGGACCTCACCGACAGTCAGTCTATTCTTATATTTTCTTCTACAAACTTCCATTTTTTATTGTTATTTCTCTCTTTTTATAGGTAAAGTGTAACAGAAAGGAGACGGTTTAACTTGTGTTAAGCGATGGCCCAATATACGAAAAATTGCGTGTGTATTTTCATGCTTTCAAATTTAAAAGAACAGATAAAATTTCCAAGCAATCGCTTGATAGCGGAATTTGCAAACCCAAGTATCAATAATACTTACCGTACCATTGTTTTTAGAGTAGTAAAGAATAACATCTTTTCACAACTTTTGCTGCACTTCTAAGGCCGCGCTCGGGAAAGTAACACCGCCCTTTATAAAGTCAGCATAATATAAAGTTTGCATGACTTTTGGGGATGCCGGATGGCCATGTCTTTTTCCTTTTTCCACTCCTTTCATCTCCAGATCCTAAATAACTGACTGAATACCGACCCCATTCTATCCAATAAACCTATTATATCCCATTTCCCAAATTGACAACGCACACGCGATTCTCCGGATGTTGCGTGTGTCTATGGGCGACGGGATCGCTTACCATTAGGCGAACCGTCTGCTCGTTTATCTACCTTTCCAAATAAAAAACATTGTTTTTTTTTAGGATTCGAACCTAGACCTTAAGCTTGGGTCTGTTCCACCAGGCCATGCAGGCAGTGCAAGAAAACAAATTTTAATATAGTATATTTATTGCTCTATTTTCTTTTCATTGTTTTCCCTCGTTGCCTACTTCTTCTAAATTCTTCAATGGACAAAGATATTGTACTGTTGTTTTATAGTTAAATTATTAGTTTGATGATTATTAGATTGTGTAACAATGTTCGCGAACATTGATCTGCCACGGCACGTAATTTCCATACTGACCCCGCGTCGATCAAGAGTACTAATCTATAACAAAGATGTTTTGTTGTGATCCAATATATTTTATTAATAACTAAGCTTGGAATCGCGACCCATTTATTGGGAAATGCTGGTCTATA
This sequence comes from Graphium colonna, assembly GCA_025505425.1. Taxonomy (NCBI): domain Eukaryota; kingdom Metazoa; phylum Arthropoda; class Insecta; order Lepidoptera; family Papilionidae; genus Graphium; species Graphium colonna. The sequence continues at coordinate 8,205 of JAOCPS010514791.1, forward strand.
AGATTATTAATTTACTGTAAAATATTGGTTACAATCAAGAATACGCTTTTAAGTGATCGGCAATACATCTGCATTGCTTCTAGTGTTATGAAAGATAGAGTCATACATCTTTATTTTGTGCAGGAAGTGTCGGCCTTCCAACACAAGCTAAAGGACGATTTACAAACAAAAACTCTACATTGTAACACCTAGATTCGAAACAATTATCTGCAGGCCTTACAAATAATAATTCCGATTGAGAGTCGGACACACGACCCATAACAACTTGTAAAACTAAAGCGCAAACCGGTCAACAAAATAAAGCATTGCTACAAGTAGACAGTTTTATTAAATGATCTTAAAATGATGGCAATGAGTTGCAGGTGCATCGGGCGCTACGGGCCTGTCTTCAGGCGCGTGGAGCGGTTCGGCATCGGGCTGTGCTTCGGGTTCCGCCCTCTCTGCTGCCTCGGCCTCCGCCCTTTCTGACTCCAACGCCTCGGAGCCCCTCACGGAGCCAGACACCGATGACAACGGCAATCCGCCCGCAAGACACGCACATGGTATCCATTACTACTTCCAGAAAACTGACGAACATCACACACCTATCTGCAATACTCCAATCTTTGCTCTCTAAAATTAAGATTTCGTCAATTATCTTTTTGAAATTATGCCACGTAAAAATCTCGCAAAATATTTGAAGATCACCCGTCACTAGTATACATGATCATTAGAATTTGACGGCGGAAAACAGCGCCTGTCTTAAAAAAAATAACATTATAAAATTTATAGTATTTTTCTCGAAAATTATTTATTGGCCCCTGCCAGCTTTTATTTTCACAGGTCTTATTATTTGTAGTTCCCCGTAGAATTAAATTATTTGCAATTTCAATGCGGACGCGGCAGGAAATGCTCAAATTACAAGAAATTTATTACTTTGCAGGTTAAGATAAAACATATACATTTAAGGGAGCAAGAATTTATTAACTTAATTACATTTGTTTCACTCTCAAACAGAAACAAATTTAAAGTTAATCAAAATGATCTTCGTAGAAATAAATTGTAGAATTTAGACATACAGTTGAACCTCAACGTGCAATAACGTCGTATGGCATTGCTTTCTTGTGACGAACGTGAACAAATAATTTCTTTGAATAAAAAACTCCTTGAGGTATTGAACAATCACGCTTCACTAACACAATTTACAATTCATATTTATTAACCAAAATAACTAGGTTTTTGTTAAACTTATACCGGCTATTGATTGTTTACATTAACGTGACGTCACCAGCAGAAGTCATAACACCGTTTTGACACGAATTTTAAACATAAAGTTTAAATAGCATTTATTTCCAAATAAATCTATGTTTTCAGCAAGACTGAAATAATTTTTCGAACTAGTATATATTCTAAAATATTAAAGAATAATAATTGAAAAATAGTCATCATGCCCATTGTAATCGACCATTTTCTTGCAGAAGATGTCCAGAACGACAACGCAGAGTCCGGCACGGACTCGCAGCGAACGCCTCACATCAAGGTGTCTATTTCCGTCCGTTCAACTAATGCTACGTTGCTAGTTTTAGAATTAGAAATAGGTTAAAAATATATTTACCCGCACTTTATGAGTTTGTTTGTAATGTGTGTATGGAATGTTAATTACTACCGGTGATAAAGTGTCGAGTGTAGTCTTGATACCCGGGTGTGGGACTTACATAACGTCTGGTACAAGAATATAAGCTGGCTTAAGACGGTCAAGTGACACAATGACATATTTACCGTTGGAATCTACCGTAAAAATTTAGGGTGCCTGTTGATGACTTTGTATGGTCCTTTATACGTTGTTATTAATGACTTTCTTGCCTCGTGTCTTAACAACACGTGAGAACAGATTAGATAAAGCGTCGGCAACTGTGTCTTTATCAGCTTCCACTAATTGAATTTTATCACAAAATTGAAAAATAAAATCTATTGTCTTAACCTGCGAGGTGTATCTGATAGTGAAACCTTTTTTGTAAATGCGAATGTTAATGGTTTATGATTAGTAAATAATCGAATTTACTGATCATAAATTTCTTTTTTTCTTTCCCCTCTACCATATGACGCATTTATGATACAAGGAAAAGAATTACAACTAAATAATTTGTTAAAAATTCTCTATCGAAAGTGCTATATCTACTTTGGGTTTTAGTGTTTTTTTTTAGGAAAAACCTAAAGGTACTAGTTTATCGCCTATTTTTTGATGTAGGGCTACGCCTACACAGTTTTCAAATGCGTCGGTCACTAAATTGAGTGTTGCGAACACATCAGAATGTGATAATATCAATGCATTGTTTACATTGTCTAAACGCTCTTAACGCATTTTCAGTCCACTTAATAATAGTTTTATCGCGTTTTTGGCATTATGTAAGTACGCGTTTAATGAAGCTTGAATTTCAGCACCCCTATCAATATTATGCCCTTAAAAATCCATCATACCTAAAAAATATCTGAGCCCCTCGACTGGTTCAGGCTGTGGTAAGTTTATAATAGCCTCTTTGCTAGATTTTATGCCGTCCTTACTTATGTGATAATCTAGGAAATTCAACTCCGGTCTTTAGAATTTACTTTTTTTGTGTGTATCGTAAGACTATAAGTGTCAATTCTTCCTAAGACTAGGTGTTTATATGTCGTAAGGTTGTATATGTTATATGTTGCTAGGTTGTAAGTATTTCATATATTGCTATTTAGATTCTGAGCTTATAATTATATCATCTAAATAAGGAAATGCAAAATCTAGACTTCTGAGTGCATTATTCCAATATGTCACTCACTTAACTCAGCTCGCCCCAACTTAGTAATTAGTAACTGACTTTTATAAAGGTCACATTCCTTTTGTGGGTTCGCGATAGCGTCGAACTGGTGGATCCAGAGCCTTGTCACTAAAACTCAAGTTCAAACTCAAGCCAGGCTGGTGTCACTAAAACTCAGGGATGCGGGAAGAGATTGTGATATATTTGGTTGGATTAGAAGCCAACCCCAAATGATTTGAGACATTATTCTTAGGGAGATAAAGGAAACTGTATCATGTAATATATAGTAGCTTAAATTATTTGAAATGTCTCATATTTTTTTTTTCAGAATACCATCTGTCAGAAGTTCGGACTACACCGTTAGATTCACGATGCGAGGTCATAAAATGACACCAAGTGGCTCATAGTATCACACCGAAGCACAGAATTTCTGTTTAGGGTTTTTTTAAGAAAATAGTACGAGATAAATTTACCAAAAACATGACTTGTTAGCTCATACATTTTATTACTCTTTAAATACTTAAA